>PVIR01005383.1:24137-72546 GCA_004026965.1 Petromus typicus
AAAAAAAAAAAAAGAAAAAGGAAACATGTAAAATGAATGAATTCTTTCAATTTCAAAATTTAGTAAAAATGTATGTGGTTAAAATTTACATGTGACTATTAAATACATGGTGATCCTGGCTGTCGAGTAATAAAAAAGAGATAACAAGCAAATACAAGTTAACAAAACAAACAAATCTCACCATACATTGTTTGGCTTACTTTTGTTGAATCAAAATGGTTAACATTTGCTAAACATTTTTTGGGTACCAAGAAGAGCTAAGATGTTTACATACCTTACATATCTTTAATCAGTTGTGTATCCTATTATGATAACTACTAAGACCAATATTAACTCAACTAAAATAGATGTGCTACGTTTAAATATAAGACAAAAGTCCCTACATTGGTCTTACGTGATAGGGAGGGAGGAAGGAATTCTCAAGAGAGTATTAAACTATTGCTTGAGCTCACATAAACTAGCATGTGGGAAGTTTAATTCATGCCATCTCTTTTGGAGCTCATGCTTTTAATTCCTTTATTCCAGAAAATTAAGCTCTGATAGAGTCCTGCCTAAGAAATAAAATGGATGTCGGGAGCATGGGAAGGAGGAAATAGGCATTGTCTTATTTTCTGTGCTCTTTCCTTTTGCTTTCACGGGTCTCTACTTCCAGCCTCCTTTTGCTATTGAGACAAAACTAATCTGATTTCAGTCATGGTGGTGAGTTAAAGAGAAAGCAAAGTTCTCTTCAATAAGCATCCTTGGTTCTTTTCAGCAGATTCAGTGGCCACTTCATGCTATGAGACTGTGGTGATTCTCTCAGTGTCTGTAGAAAAAGACTATTGTTGCCATATTCATGGAGTCAGTTTGATGAAGTCAACCAAGGCTCAAAGAATTCTATGCACCCCATTAGGACAAGAAAGAGGGTTGATGATAAGTCAGAAATAATCTGGGGCAATGGTCTTACTATGGCTGAGCAATATGGCAGTCTCCATGTAGCATTTGTGTCGGTGTCTGGTACTCTGTAAATAAAACAAGTCACTGCTAGACTTTTCTCAGGCAAGATGGCAGCTTAGTGTGGACTCAGATGTGGGAGTCAAGCTGGGGTATGAATGATAGTCTAAATCAGAAAGAAGTTGGAAGCCTGCTTCTGGCAAAATAAGAAGGCTATGCCACTGACACTGCTGGAAGATCATGGGGGCTGTGGTGAGGTGAAAGGAAAGTTTGAATGTCAGTGAAGACATCATCAGGTGAGTGAAGTCTGGAGCAGGAAGTCCTTTAGGTGGGAGTGGAGCAGGAAACAAGAACGTTCCAGATAGGAGAACCATGTAAATTGTGCCTACCAAGTACAGTATGCCCCTCAAGTTTATTTTAATCAAGAATCTAAACTTAATTTAGATATACTGATATTTTTATTCAGTAGTTTTTTGCTATTTTTTTATTTGACAAACTTTCACTTCTCAAAACCTGTACAAAAATAATAGTTTACTTTATTTCTCTATGGATGTGGAAGGAGACCCCAAAATTGGTTCAGCATTAGAAATTAAAAGCTATCAAAGCCAGCACAGTTGGATTTTTAAAATATTTTTGTGTGTAACTTCTCTGTTTTAAATAAAGGATTCACTTTTATCAATCTGTCCTGAATATGGATATTGGTAGTTTCCAGGGATATAAATAAAAGAGGGAAAGAAGAAGAGGGAAAGATTGAGAAGAGGAGATGGGAGAAGGAAGAGAAGAAAAGTGATGGGGGAGGGAAAATTAACAAGTATCAGAAAATAACAATAGTGGTCCTGGGAGTTAGCTCAGTGGTTCCGGCGCCTGTCTTCCAAGCTCAAGGACCAGGGTTCGATCCTCGGTAACCACATACCATACTGGGCGTGGAGACTCACGCCCAGCAGCAACCAGTACCACATACCACAGTGCCGGGCGTGGTGGCTCACACCTGTAATACCAGCACTCGGGAGGCAGAGGCAGGAGGATTGCTGTGATGTGAGTTTGAGGCTGAGCTCGTGGCCAGCCTGAACCACAAAAGCGAGACCCTGTCTCAAAAAAAAAAAAAAAAAAAGTGAATAACCATAATGTATGAGGAGAAATATTTTGTATTGAAAAACAGAAAATTATGAATGACAGATGTTATAATATAGAAACAGTGCTTAATCAGCAAATGTAACTAGGAAAAGAATAAATCTTACTGAATTAATTTAATCTTTACAGTGTAGTCACTTTTGCATTAATATTGGTCAGCAGTAGATAGGCTACACCGTCTGATTAAATTTCAATGCAGTGTCATTCCAAATGTTTTGTGAAATCTTTTCTCAAAGCCACCTTCTAATTACTTTTGTACCATGCCCATTGATCTTTGGCTACTTTTCAAGTAAAAATTTGAAAAGTAAATTCTGTGGTAGGTCTCTTTCTAGACTTTGAGAAATAGGAGTGAAAGTGGTTTATTTATGAATGTACATTGATGCAGGAAACTGTCGGGTTATTGTGAGAGAAGAAGAAACTAAAAGACGCGTGCACTTCACGCCCCCCTTACCCTCTAAACTGTGGTAGTTTATGCAGAGTAACTCTCTGTGTCTAACTGATTCGATGGGCAGGGACTTTGTGTCTCTTTACCCTGGGTTTTAAATTCGACTTAAATGTTAAGGGATCTCACGTACAGATATGTCTTTCTTGCCTCTCTGAAGAAGAACATATCTCATTTCTGAAGCTGGGTAATTTATAAAGAAAAATGAGTTGTTATTTTACAGCTTTGAGAGTACAAAGTCCCAACAGCATGGCTTAGATTCAGACAAGGACCTTCGGCTGCATTGCTTTGTAGAACGTGGCAACTCAGGGGTAGGAGTGTGTGCAAGACTGAGACCACAGGTGCTGTGAAGGACACTGGAGAGCTGGGAAGGGTCAGGCTTTCTCTGGGGGACCAACTTGAGTTCCACGGGAACTATCTTAGCTCCAGAGAGGCCAGTATGGCCAGTGACCTATGCGCTCCCCTCTGTACCTACTTCTTAAATGCTACCCTTCTCTCTCAGTTTTGATACACTGGGGACCAAATTATAAGACCTGAACCCTTGGAAGACACAGTCATCTATTTCCAAACCACAGCAACCTCCTTTCCACAAAACAGCCTGTAGGGTATCAATATAGACTCCACTTTTCTTTCTTGCAGATAAACACAGAAGTGAAATTCATTTGGTATTTACTATACATGTAGTATCTTATGTCACATTCATTGATATTATCATATTGTCTTCATTGGGTATTTTACTTTGTAAACCCTGAGAATAAGGCCGCTCAGTTTATAGGCTAACTAGTCAAGTGAAGTTCGAGTATAACTCCCTCCTGTCATATCAGCTGGGCTCTATATTCCTCTGTGTGTGATTGAGTTGATATAAAAGGAAGAAACTCTTGTATTAGGAATATGAAATAGATTGTCAGTGGAGAGATTTTGTTAGATGGATGCATGTTAAGAATTATAGCTGCCCAAAATCTTTGAAAACAATCATAGTTTTTTTCCCCCCCAGGAGAAAATACTCAATAATTGGAATAGCCATTGAGGTTTGTTTTTTGTTTTGTTTTGTTTTTTTCCTTTAAATGGTAGGATGAAAAGAAGGTAGCAGGAAAAATTAATTCTGGAAATTCTTCAACCAAGCTTGATTTTTTATTTTTGGGAAATATGTGTCTTCTTATTCAAAATTGTAAAGTTAGAATTGCAAAAAATTATCTCTGTGGAGAACTTTTGTATAACACCTTTAATTTTCAGTCTTTTTTAAAGCTCCATGAATATATTTCATCTCTCTTTTTAGAGTGGAAGGTCTGTGAAACAAAAGCCATTTCTTTTATATTGTATGTTTGTGTATGTGTGTGTATATATGTGTTCCTAGGAGTTAAATTGGTAATTCAGCATATGATAAATACACATGTGCATCTGATAAAAGTATATGATACAAAAATGAGATCAATTTCTTTTTTAGGCAAAACACTGGCACATTGAAAACTGTTTCTCTGTTCTTGAAAGAGATCTGAATTTAATGGAAAGTGAGATTCAAGAGCAAAGTATGAGAGTAAACGCTGTGTATTCTAAACAGGAATCAAGTTTAGACTCAGCAGAACATTCACTACTTAATAAGCAAGAAAACGATGACTCACTTGATGTGTAAGTAGTTTTAAGCCTTACCAGATGTTTACCACTGTTGAGATAATTAATCAAGTTGGCTCAAACTTCCTGCTCTGCTCTGTTTTGTCCAGTGAGTTCATCTGTGTATGTGTGTTAAACCCTACTCATGTATTCTCAGGGATGTATCTAGTTACTGCTTCTCAAGTTCTTTGAAGTTTTGATGGTACCCATTCCCATCTAGTCTCTTCTTTCTACTGTATCATCATCTAATTGTGAAAATTAGCTTCTCTCCTCTAATGTCTGAATGTCGGTTTATCTATCTATCTATCTATCTATCTATCATCATCATCATCATCATCATCATCATCATCTATCAATCTATCATCTACTTATTTATCTATGAATCTTCTGTTATCTCTGAATATTTGTTAAACTTCACTTCTGACTTTTGGAAAAGGCACAGGAGTTTATATGAAAGAATTTCAAAGAGCTTAATTTTGAATGTTAGATATTATATTTTCTAAGGCTTCCAGCTTTCATTATGTTGCTCAGATATTTCTTCACATTGCTCAGCTAGAACACTCTATCACATTCTTTTTACTCTTTAGTGCTAGATAATTTCCCACTTCTTTCCTACATTTCAGTTAACCATGTTCTCATAATTTTACCTTCTATTTAAAATGATTATCTTATTTTCAGAGGATAATTTTATTTATTCTATTTGATTCTCTGTTGTTTTCTTTAGACAGTGTCTCTCTATGTAGTCCGGGATGGCCTTAAAGTCATAGAATTCCTCTGCCTCAGTCTCTTAAGTTTTGGGATTACAGGTGTACATCGCCATGCATGGCATACTCTATTTACTTCCATGTGTATATAATGGTTTTTAGCTTTACAGAAAAATTTTACAGAGAGTATAGAAAGTTCCTATATAACTCCCATTCTACCTGCACATACAGTTTTATAAAATGCATACTATATTTATTAGAATTGATTATAAAATACAGATAATTTTCTGTTAATGAAACTCAGTACTATAGTTTACCTTATGGCTCACTCCTTGTTTGCATAGCACTATGGGACAGTATGGAATAGAATGTTAGGGTTTGGAATAGAATAAAGTGGCTTGTCCATTCATAGGTCCTTCTTTTCTTCTTCCTGAATCTAGACCACCATGGATACTTTACTGTATTCATGATTTTTCCCATTTTAGATTGTCATATAGTTGTCAACATACAGTGTACAGATTTTTTAGGTAAGCTTCTTTCCATTATCTATATGCACCTAAAATTTCTCAATATCATATGACTTCATATCCAATTTCCTAATGCTACTGAGTAATATTCCATTGTATAGATGTACCACAGTTTGTTAGTCTATCACCATTAACATCCTGATTTCTTCCATACTTTGGCACTTATCAATAATGCAACTCTGAGTAGTCAATATATTGTATTTTGGTGGTCTGTTTCTGGCCGTTCTATTCTACTGCACTGATATATTTGTCTGTTCTTTTACCAACACATTAATGTCTTGATTATTATCATTACATAGTAAGTTTTGATGTCAGTGTATATTTAATATTATACTGGCTATTCTGGATCTATTGCCTTTTTACACAAACTTTAGTGAGTTTTCAGATATCCATAAGTTTTTTAGGGAATTATGATCGAAATTGTGTTGAATCTATAAATCAGATTTTGCATAACTGATAATATCAATAGATTTTCTATGGGGTGTGGGGGTGCATGCTAGTAATTCTTAAACTCTGGAGGTGGATAGAGGAAGATCACCAGAAGTTTGAGGCCAGCCTGGCCTACATAGTGAGCTCAAGGCCAGTCTGAACTACAAAGTGAGACCTTGCTTCAAAAAGAAACCAAAACAAACACTAACCCGCCTCACCAAAACAATGACTGCATTGGATTTTCTAGAGACAATGATGTCATCTTTTAGCAAGGGAAAAATTTTTTTTTTCACTCAATGCTTTTATTTCCTTTTCTTATCTTTCTTTATCAGCTAGGACTTTCAATTTGTAGAATCAGTGTAATTAGTGGAGGCATTCTCTTCTTGCTGCTATCTTAAGAGAAAAAAATCATGCAGTATTTGATCATTAAGTATGTTAGTTGTAGGTTTCTCATAGATTTTTTTTTAGCAAGCTAGGACTATTCCCTTCTTTGATCAAAGTTACAGTAAAGGGGTACTGGATTTTGTGAAATGCTTTTTCTGCACTTGATATAATCATGTGACTTTTCTTCTTTAGCATCCTGATGTAATGCATTACATTAACTGATTTTTATAAGTTCACCATTTCCTGTCACTGAGACCAAATACTAGTCATGAGCAATTTAAAGGGGGAGAGATTTATGTGACTTACACTTTCACAGTGGTCAGTTCATGGTTATTGGAATCTATAAAGGAAATATCATGGCAAAAAGCATGGCTGAGAAAAGCTGCCTAGTTTGTGGCAGTCAGAAAAGAAAGCCAGGACAGAGAGGAAGGTTCCAGGGGCCAAACATGGTCTTGTCTCCATGACATACCCAGGGATACCTGGACGTGTGATTTAGTAACCTCCTCAGTGACTTGCAGGCCAATGAATTTGACATTTAAGCTTAAACTTGGATTTGATTCTCTTTTAGGTTTTTAACTCCCAGTCTAGTAGAAATGTTCATAAACACATAAAAAGAAATGCTTCTTTTAATATGCATGTAAAGTGGCAATGTAGAATTCTTAGAAAGAGATGTTTGAACCTATTATCTAAAGTATGACAAAATATTCAGGACTCTTGGTTAATTACTTATTATTCCATGAAAAGAATGAAATTGGATTTACTTACAACTGACAAGAAAATAGTTCTATAAAATTTCCACCATGCTTCAACTTATTGCTGTCATACTGTGTTGCAAAGGAAAAATGGCACAGTAAGGTCTCTCTCTGCTTCTTCCCTGTCACTCACTGGTCACAGTTTCCATTCACTGGGAGCGCAGGAAGGACACAGTAGAACAGCGATGGGGAAAGAAAATGCTGCCACTGCTATTCTCTTGACATGGCACATAGGCAGAGCTTACTTATCTATCTGAGGGCTCAGCTGAGAGTTTTTGATAGTCACTTCAGGGACTGCTGCACTGAAATTACACTCTTGCATATCTGTTGTGGCTCATCTTAAATAGCTCACACCTATATGGACATTACTCTGTGTTTCTATTACACCAACACTCAATGACTATTAAGATTATTTTCTTTCACAGCTTTTCTTGTGTTAGCTTCTGTTTTTCCCGTAAGAAATGCATATATCTTTGCTATTTCAACTGCTCCACTCCCTATCCCATCTCTGCTCAATTGGATAGATCCAGCCACAATATTTTACCACTAGAAATTTTAGGGTACAAAGAAGATACCAATACACTGTGTTCATCTAATGATTAACCTACGTTGCATATTTTAAGTTCATTGACTGAATTGAGGCTAGAGATGTGAAGGAAAGAAGCTGCCCACCTGGTCCTGAGAGTAGGCCTCCACGTACATTTAAATTCCCTCTGATAATGTCCCCCTGTTTCTATTCTACTCTGTGATGCTAGTTAGTTTAGCTAACACCAGGTTAGTTTTGGACCTATCTCCTTGGCAAATTGCACATGAACAAGGATTCTAGAATGCAGTACCTTCATCTAGCATTTGGGAAAACATATTTTTGTTGTTGCTGATTAATAAATATACTTTTAGACTTTTTAGATGTCTGATGACCGAAGGATGTAATAAAAACTTATCATTTAAAGACCTTGCTGTTCTAAACTACACGTTGATATTTGTTCTTTCATTTTTTGGAATTGTGGCTTATTGAAATGTCAAGTGGCATTTTATTTTCAGGCAGAAAGATGTTTGCAATTTAGAGATACAATACAGCCAATTCTGTACAAGCATAGAATGCTGAGATCAAGCAGACTGCATGGAAGATGAAATATCTTTACCCACTCCACACAATTTTGCAGATGAGGTAATAAAGTTACCTCAGGGCAACACGAGATAGATCATAACTTCTGTTCTTGTCATATTCCTAAAAATGCAACTATTATCTAGTCCTGTTTAAGAGTATTTCACAGGAAAGAAATAATAAAATTCCCAGAATCAAATGATAATGAAAAAAAAAAAAAACATGCCAGAATCTGTGGGTGAAAATGAAAATAATTCTGAGAGAAGTTTATATCCTATATTAGAAAAATAGGTCCTAAATGAATCACCTACTGATACAATTTAAGATCTTAGAAAAACAATAAAAATAGAAATCTAAAACTAGGAGACAGAAAGAACTTATAAAGTTAAAAATGAAAATCAATGAAATGGAAGCAATAAAAACAATACAAGTGATTAATGAAATCAGTAAGTTGATCCTTTGAAAGGATAAATAAGATTGATAATTGATTAGCCAAACTTACCAAAACAGGGAAGACTCATAAAAATAATTAGAAATGAAACAGGTGAAATCCAAATAACTATAAGGAATTATTTTGAAAATTTATATTCTAAAAATTGGAAAACCTAGAAAAAAAGATAAAATTTAAGTATATTGATTAACCAAAATTTGACAAAGAAAATATAAAATCTCTCAACATATCAATAACAAGTTTTGAAATGGATGTAATAATAAAAACTACTAACCTATGCATCCCCTACTGAATTTTACTAGAACTTTGGAGACAGTCAAAATACTATTCAAGTTTTTCCATGTACTTGAAAGGGAAGAAACACTTCTAAATTCATTTTGTGAATCTAGTATTATCCTGATACCAAAACTGGATAAAGAATAAAAAAATTTCAGGTCAATATCTTCGATGAACATAGATGGAAAGAAGTTATATCTGTTGGAAAATGATAACTTCCTTTAGAAAGAAGACCCAAAGAACTACACAAAAGACTCCTAAAGCTGTTAAAATAATTCACCAAACTATCAGGATACAAAATAGACATGTAAAATTCAATAGTGTTCCTACACAACAATAATGAGCTCACTGAGAAAACAGGAAAACATTTCCATAAAACATTTCCATTTACAATACCTTCAGAAAAGAAAAAAAAAAAAGAAACTTAGGAGTCAATATGATCAAGGAAGTGGAAGAAGGTGCAAAAATCCTCACTGAACTTCAAAAATAGAAATTGAAGAGGTTCTTGAAACTGGAATTATATCCTCATTTCTTGCATAAGTAGAACTAATATCTTTAGGATAGCTGTATTGCCAAAAACAATATATAGAATTAATACAATCCCAGTAAAATACCAGAAATATTCTTTATGAAACTGGAAACAATTCTAACATATAGAACTAGAAGAGACCCAGTAGAGCTGAGCAATCCTAAGAAAATGGAATCAAGGGGTTTCTTCATAATTCTGGATTTCAAGTCATACAATACTAACAAATAGAACATGGTACTGGCACATAAATAGACAGGTAGACTAGTGGAATAGAGAAGAAGATACAGAAATGACTCCTTGAACCTTCAGACCTTGGATTTTTAAAGGAGCCCAAATATATTTTGGAGAAAAGGATGATTCTTTAATAAATGGTGCTGGAAAACTAGTTATCCAGATGGAGAAAATCTAAGCTATATCCTTATCTCTCATTCTGTATTAAAATGAAATTAAAATGAATCAAAGACCTAGATATAAAAACAGAAACATTGAAAGTGCTGGAAGAAAACACAGGGGCAATAAGGAGCCAGAGGACCAGCCAAGGACTTCCTGTACCATGAAAAAATGATACCAAGAATCAAGAGATGAGAGTATGTAAAATTAAAATTGTTCTGCATAGCAAAAGAAATAGTCAACAGAAGGAAGAGACAGCTTAGAGGAAGGGGAAACATTTTTGTCTCAATTCTTCTGATAGAGAACTAATATTTTGAACGTGTAAAAAACTAAAAAAATTGATCTTCAGAAACTCACGTAAAGGCCAGGGATTTATTTAGCTCAGTGGTTCTGGTGCCTGCCTTGCAAATGCCAAGGTCCAGAATTCCATGCCTGGTAACCACATACAACCCTGCCAGGTGTGGTGACTCATGCCTATAATCCTAGCACTCAGGAAGCAGAGGCAGGAAGATTGCTGTGAGTTCGAGGCTCACCTGGGCTATATAGTGAGCTCAGGGCCAGCTTGAACTACAAAGTGAGACCCTGTCTCAAAAAAAAAAACCAAACAAACAAACAAACAAAAAAAACCCTCAAATTAAAGTATGCAAATGAACTGAATAGACACTTCTTAATAAAAGTGGAAAAGATCAGTAAGTACATGGAAAAGTGTTCATCAACATTTATCATTAAGAAACTTAAAATAAAAACAACAGTAAAATTCCATTGTACTCTAGAAAGTATGGCTGTTATTAAGAAAACACACATACACACACAGAGCAAATACCCTTGAGGCTGTGGGGGAAAGGGAATACATTGTAGGTGAAAGTATAAACAGTAAAACTATGAAAATTATCCTAGAGATTCCTCAAACTTTAAAACAGAAATTTCATCCAATTCAAGCTGTACTTCCTCTGGCTATTTGGGTACTTTCTGAGAGTTAAATACATCATACTTTCATGATGGATACATATCCATAGTTACAGCAGTACAGTACATAAAAGTAAAGCTCTGGAAACAATTGAGATGTCAATGAACAGATAAATGAATAGAATATATATTATATGTACAAAATGGAATATTATAATATCATCCCACTTGCTGGAAAATAAGTGGATTTTAAGTAAATAAATTTAAGTGAAATTAGAAAATTTAAAATTAATATCACATGGTTAATCCTATATGAGAAATCAAAAATATAGTTAAGTTCAGGAGTGAAATAGAGGAGAGATAGTAGGAAATCAACAGGCAAGCTGTCCACAGATGAGAGAGGGAGGGACATGAGTAAAGAGGAAACATAGAGTGACCAAGATGACATTCACAAATTCCTACTGCGCAGGGAAATATGATGCATTTTAAACATACTAAAAAGAGTATTTTAGCCAATACACCATTACCAAATCAAGAATTTATACAGATAAATAGAATTTTGCTCTCCTTCAAATCTACAAAATTTATACTAGTGAGAAAGAAAACAATGAAGAAATGAATGGGTCAACTAAAAACCAAAACCCATACTGGACACACATTTTCCTTAATGTGTAGCAATATTTGTTTTGGGGGCTCACAGTTATTTTATTCTAGAAAATTCTACATGATATAAATAATTTAGACAACATAAACTTAGAATATTTTATTGTAAATATAACACATTTTCATTATGCAAAAAGTTTGAAGTACAAACAACCAAATGAAAAAGATGAAAATAGATTCCCTATGGCAAAAATCATTGCAATATTTATACATTTTTCTCTCTAGACTGCTCTGGGCGTACTTAGAGAAATAAACACATGCAAATTTTATAAAAACAGAGCTTTTAGATTCCATTTATAACCTGTTTATCTTTCAAATATACAATGAGTCAATTTCTGTATTAAGTAATATAAATTTCTATGCACGTCAATATGCACAGTGACTCCCTAGGAATTTATCATGTAGCTTATTAACTATTTATTCTTTTCAAACCTGCTAGCTGTGTACATAGGCTGGGAAATGTTTCTCTAAGTACCTCCATATACATGTATTAGAGTACCTGAATTAGTAGCTGAATTCAACAGTAGAACAAATTCTCTCTCAGAAGTGGAATTGCTGAGTCAAAAGACTGACGAGCCATTGGGTTATTTTCCTGAAATTGCTGTCTGGAAATGTGTACCCCACCCTCAGTCTGTAGAAAATGTTTTTTTTCTGTCTTTAAAGAAAGACTGAGTGCTGTGATTGATTATTGTTATAATAACTTATCATTGTTTGCAGTGATATTTTTGACTGTGAAAGTGTATATTGTTTACATTGATTAACTCCTAATAATTGAGTAATGAAGTTGGCTGAGGTATTAGCAGTCTCCCAAAGCTTGTTCCTTTGAGTCTTCCAGATGCACACTCCAGCCATCTGAATCACACCTGAGCAGTGTACTCATCCATTATCTTACGGATATTCTCTGTTCTTAAACCACTGTTTATCAAAGAACATTTCTAAATCCTCACAATTCTACCTATCATTCTTATTTTAGGGCAACAAAAAGCAATTCTATATCTCTTCTATTATTGGACTATTATTTTTCCTATCAAAAAAAATTGCTTGCCAGGAAGGGATTCAGTATTAGAAACTAGGATAAAATATCATATGACAAGTAAAACAGAAATTTCCAGTAAGTTTATAAATAGCAGAAGACGTATTTGAAATTAATGTTTCTTAAACATGTGAAACTTCAGTGTTCCACATTCCATATCCTTATTATGAAGGAGCTACCATTTATAATTACCTGTATGCTATTGATTATCTAGTTTTTCTGCCCACATATTTCATGAAAAAAATTAGTTTAGAAAATTAATTTAAGAAAAATATATAAAATATTAAATTCCCATTTTAAATTAGGCCTTACATGGTATAAGACACATGAAAAATTGAGTTTACATTTACCAAAAGTCTGCAGCAATAATAATCCTATGCCCAGATATGACAAATGAAAATTACTTAATTTATGAAATTCAAATCTTAAAAATGTTGGAAGACCAAATTATATTAGTTTGGAGGTTGCTCTATCTCTTTATTTTTTTATTCTGATAGTTCCTAATAGTATTATAATTAGTGACAGGGGGCCGTTAAAACTCCCTGCTTTGAATGCAAAACAGTCTCACTGATAACTGTACTTACCGAGCTCTGAGCACACTGGGCAGGCATTGCTCCATGATACTTATGTGTTCAGCGCTTCACTCCCACTGTAATCCTTGAAGAGAGTTGCTATGAGGTTTGGGCTTGTTGGGGTTGCTGCCTTGAGGAAGAAAGATCTCTTGGCTGCTCAAACTTTTACACTTAGTTTATCCCTCCAGTGATTTTCTGAGAGAAAATATTTTCTTAATTCAATAACTGCAAGGTCTAAGTACTTCACAGACACCTTTCTGACACTCACCATCAACTTATTATTGTTATAGATTCCTTTATTATTTTAAAATGATGAATATTGTGATCAAACCCAGAGTACAGCTAAAAATATAACTTGCTTATAAGAAATGTTACATTGCAGAGAAGCCATGTCAGCATGATTTGAAGAAAAATTACTTACCTGCCTTATGTCTTTTGAATGTCAAGTCTCTCCTAAAATTTCATATTTCAAAATAACTTAAAGAGATGCTCCCTCCCACCAAGAAATATTATGGACTCTCCTCATTCTCTCCTAAATCGTAGGTCACACTTAGTAACTTGCTTCCAAAGAAGTACCACTTTAGTGAGCACTGTAAACTGCTATGACTGTAAACTTGACAAATAGTCTTGGCTGAATGATCAAGGTCATAATCAGCACTGGTAAGGTAGGCTGGTCATGTGTATCCTGACATGATATAATGAGGATAGCACTTCATCTCTGCTGTCTTCTTCCGAAGAACCAGTAGCTACATTTAAAACAGAACAGAAATATCAGACGTACACAAATTGAGAGTCATTCTACCAAAAAGTCTGGCAAACCATTCTCAAAACTGTCAAGGTCATGATAAAAAGAAAGGCATGATAAACTATTGTAGTCCAGAAATCTTTCAGGATTTGGATAACTAAAAAAGATTTTGACATTATAGAAATAGAACATTAAGAAAAAAGTAGCAAAAATCTAATAAAATTCAGATTTTGTTTAATCATAATGTACAGATATTACTTTCTTAACTGTGATAAATTGCGATATAAAAAATTAACATTAGGGAAAATTTGATAAGGAGCATATGAGATCTTAGTACCACTGTTTCAACTTTTCTATAAACCTAAGAAGTATTCCAAAATCAAAAGCTTGCTTCTTTACAAAAAGCAATCAATAAATTATTATTTAAAGCTATAAAATAGCATCTGATATTAACTTTAAAACAGATACATAAATTTCATTTTAATTGCATTAATATTTCAAGCTAAGTTTGTATGATACAGGGATAATAGAATAGAAGGAAAGGCAAAATTAATACATGCTGAATAGTATTATTTACTAGGAACATCAACTACATTTTCATTCATTTAACCTCTTTTTAAAAGCTACAGCAATAGCCTCATTATACAGAAAGAAAATTGGAACAGAAAATACAGGAAACATCTCAATACATGGAAACACCATGAAATAAGCAGCAGAATTGGCAATCAAAGTTTGAGGATAGAGCATGGTAGCTGTGAAGGGCCGTATGATACAAAGAGGGGAATCAGGAGGAAGCAGAGTCAAGGTCCCCATAAGGCTCCAAGAAGTGAAGGAAATGTGTCTCACGTGTGCTTCTTGCTAGGCACTAATACTAAATTTGGTGACTCAAGTTGTTATTAAGACTGGAGACTTCCCTTGTGAATGTTAAGTACTTGAGATCATTTTATTTTTTTCTAACAGAATATTTTTTGAGCAGTATAGTGATTTCCCTTCTTTTGTGCCATGGCTAGCACCTTTTCTGTGGATTAAAGCTAATGTAACATTTTGTAAACTCGTATGGCAGACTTCATAAACACTGACAGTTTGTTCTGGGGAGCAAGTGAGGATCTATCCCTTGCTTTGGATAAAAGGGCTCTGACATAGACCTCTGATGCTTACTTTTCACTTTTTATGTAATTTATAAGGATAGTGTGGATGTTTTTCTGTGAAGTTTTATTCTGCATAGTTTGTTTTTGAAGTTCCAGTTGTTATGGCAACAGAGTTTTTGCTTAACTACACTTTCAACTTCTCTGTTTGTTACTTTTATCATTACCTGACTGGCAGACATTTTATTCAAAGATATGGCTGGTTTAGGGTAAACAATTGTGACTATTTAAGTATATTGAGGTAGACTATTTTTTGGTCAAATAATATCATATATATATATATATAATATCTAGAAATCATGTGCTTACTGTTGTGATAATTTTATTTCATCTTAAATTATTTTTTTTCAGTCTCAGACCCTCTGAAGACATAAATTTAGGTATAAAATCTAAGGAAAGAAGTATCTATAAGAAAAAACTACATAAACTTTGCTATGATGAACTTATACAAAAAACAGTCAGTAAGTAATCACTGTTAATGTTTTTATAATGTTACTGTTTTACACACTGTAGTCAATAAGAGAAATACAGTAATACTTGTTATCAAACACATTTGTTCTCCAACAGTTTGGTTCTCAAACAAAAGCACGTAACAAAATTTTTGCCTTGGTGGGCTGGGAGTTCAGCTCAGTGGTTCTGGCAACTGCCTGGAAAGCACAAGATACTGAGTTCAATCTCCAGTAACTACATACCCCAATGCTGGGTGTGGTGGCTCATGCCTGTAATCCCAGAACTTGGGAGGCAGAGGCAGGAGGACTGCTATGAGTTTGAGGCTGGCTTGGGGTACATAGTGAGTTCAGGACCAACCTGAATTACAAAGTGAGACTCTGTCTCAAAAAATTGTTTCTTGCTTTGGTTCACAAACTTCAGATCGAGTGGCAAACACAAATGTGGCCGTCTCCCCAAAATCATAAAACAAATTAAATTCATGAACTGAGATATCACTGTATTATACTGTACTGTACTGCACTGTACTCTGAATGGTGGGATTGCTTGTATTACTTAGTGAACATAATATAGTGTCCTATGGTCTCACAAAGGAGAAAAGCAAGGCTGAGAGATATGTGATAAAATTCTAAGTTTTGAGCCATAAAACATCTATAAAGTGCATTCTACAATGTCCATAACAGATACAGCAATGGAGTTTTTGTATTTTATTTCCCTTACTTAAGAAATGAGGATGGTTGGGCTGGGGATTTAGCTCAGTAATTCCGGCGCTTGTCTTGCAAACTCAAGGATCCGGGTTCAATCCACATACAATACTGGGCATGGAGACTCATACCCAGCAGCAATCAGCACCACATACCACAGTGCTGGGCGTGGTGGCTCACACCTGTAATCCCAGCACTTGGGAGGCAGAGGCAGGAGGATTGCTGTGATGTGAGTTTGAGGCTGAGCTCAGGGCCAGCCTGAACTACAAAGTGAGACCCTGTTTCAAAAAACAAAAGCCAAACAAACAAACAAAAACAACAACAACAACAAAAATGAGAATGGTGAAAACATGGACAGAACTGGAAATATTAAGTAAAATAAATGAGAAATAGACGTGACTGTTATGGCTTGTGTCTAGGTGTCCTCCCAAAGCTTAATGCAGTCATACGTGAGGCTTTTAGAGGTGGCTGAATCTAGTGTGTGTGATGCTGGGATTAAAAGAGCTTGATTACTAAATTAGTCAGATGATTGATTTAGCATAGTTCTGAGTGTGGATGATGGGAAGGTCCATTCTGGGTGCGTGTGGTCCCACCCAAAAGAGGGGTAGTCTGGGAGGGAGAGGCTTGCTGCTGCATGCTGCTTTGCTGTATTCTGCCTGTTTGCAATGGCCTGTTTCTCCTCTGTGATGCTCCTTTGTTACCCTTCCTGCCTTGGAGCCAGGCGACTACAGATTGAAATCTCAACAAACACTAAGCTGAAGTAAACCTTTCCTCTTTTAATTATAGATGTTGGATATTTTGTTTTAGTAAGGAGAAAAGTAACTATGACAATGACCTTACTTACATGTGGAATCTGCACAATTTGATTATGAAAGTTAGAGATGGAATGATGGTTACCAGATGCTAGGAAGAGTGTAAGTGGGGAGCAGTGGGAAATGCTTAGTCTGTGAGTGAGTATAATCAGATAAGCACAAGAAGTCCCACTGTTCTAGTACATATTGTTGTTGTCTATAACAATAATGTACTATTAAAAACCATGAAAGGATTTAGAATTATTCACCACAAAGAAATAGTAAGTACTTCAGAACAGAGGTATGTTTAACCTGACATAAATATTATGCAATGTTTACATGTATCAAAACAGCTAAAGTATCCCACTAATATGTACAGTTTTTATACTTTTACATGCTAGTATTAATCCAAATTAAAAATGATGATGAATAAAAATGTTTTTACCTCCCAGGAATTCCAAAACTATATTTAATAAGGCATTAGTTTAGTTTTGGCTGACTAAAAAGAATATTAAAAACTAACTGAAAGGCAGGCATGGTGGAACATGGCTGTGGTCTCAGCACTCAGGAAGCTGAGATGGGAAGACTTCTGGAGCTCAGGACTTTAAAACTAGCATAGGCAGCAGGGTGAGACTCTAGTCCCCCCTCTACCCTTTATGTTATAGTTTGAGTTTAGATGTCCCCTCCAAGCCTCATGTGCTCATAGGTGGGCCTTTTTTCAGAGATGGCTGAATCTAGAGTGTGTGATGCTAGGATTAAGGGATGTGTCATAGGCTTGGAACTGCCTTCGTCTGGCAGTCTAGCAGAGTGTAAAAGGGGAAGAAAGAAGCTGCAAAGGTCCCTTGTTGCTTTGCTACCTTCCGTCAGCCATGAACTAACTCTTCCCTGTGATGCCATCCTGCCCAGGCAACATCTGATAGGGATAGAAACTTTAAAAAATTATGAGCTAAATATACTTATAACCTTTTAACTTTGTGTGTCAGGTATTTTATTTTCAGTAGCAAGGGAAGGCAG
Source organism: Petromus typicus (assembly GCA_004026965.1). Lineage (NCBI taxonomy): Eukaryota > Metazoa > Chordata > Mammalia > Rodentia > Petromuridae > Petromus > Petromus typicus. The sequence continues at coordinate 41,819 of PVIR01005383.1, forward strand.
CTAAGATACCTTAAAATAATTGGAATAAAATAATCATTATCTACTTAAGTGTATTATGTAGAACCGTAGTTGAGAATTATTCCTGAAGTTCTATTTGCTACAAAACTTTTTTTTCACTTCATGGCCAAAGGGATGTTATACTTTTATTTAGTAGAAATGCTTTTTTTGTTTGTTTGTTTGTTTTGTTTTGTTTTTTGAGACAGGGTCTCGCTTTGTGGTTCAGGCTGGCCCTGCGCTCAGCCTCAAACTCACATCACAGCAATCCTCCTGCCTCTGCCTCCCAAGTGCTAGAATTACAGGCATGAGCCACCATGCCCGGCACTGTGGTATGTGGTACTGGTTGCTGCTGGTCGTGAGTCTCCACACCTAGTATGGTTACCGGGGAATTGAACCCGGGCCCTTGCACTTGCAAGACAGGCACCAGAACCACTGAGCTAACTCCCCAGCCCAGTAGAAATGTTGATTTTAGAGTTCCTGATGAAACTTTACCATCAAAAATTGCATGATAATTTGTTAATATTCATGTCCACTTATAAACTAATGTATCCATTTAGTAATATTTGGATCATATGAGATACTATATGAAAAGTTCTTTGACTATTATGTTATAGAAACTCAATACAATTTTATCAGTAATGTTATTGTTATTATTTATTATTATTTCCAGTGAAGCCTGACTTTTGTAGTTAAACATACTGAAGTCCATAGTCTGCTGTATACAGTCAGGCAAGTTAGTAAAGTGTCTAGAACCTGAGTCACTTAATTTGTCTTACAGGTGTAATAAAACTCTTACATCATGTAAAGATTTCTTCTTAAACTTGACATAATCCTTTGGTTCTCAGAAAATGGTTGCTGGCCTAACACTACCACTATTGTAGAAGTTACTAACGATGTCATTTCTGGGCCCCTCGTTTGCCTTTTCACATTAAATTTGAAGTCTAAATGGCACATGTCAGCCCATGGTTTAGTAAGCCAGTTAAAGTGTGAGAACCATTGACAGCTGACTTGTTCTATAGCAGGTACTGAACGTTGGCATTTTTCTAGGTCCTGGGCCACAGGGAGTACTGTTGCTCCCTTCACCAAGTTCATACTGTACCACATGAAAGCACATCCTGAGATAAGCTTTGGTTGATTTTCATTCCATTAGCCCCTCATCAAATGAAGCAAAACCTTTTTCACTTTGAGCATGACTTTGCTTTTCAGGTCACGACTAAAGTAAGATTCCTGTCATCTTGTGTGCATAGCATGTACAACAGCACGAGTCTGGTTTATGTTATAATGAAATGAAAAAGTACCTGCAAATTCAGAATTTTCAATGTGTTGTTAAATTCAACGTTAAAAAAATAGATTTCATTTCACAAAGAATATAATTTTCTGATAGTAAAAGAGAAACTGGATCTTTCCCAAAACTTCAGAATATTAATTTGCAAGGGAAATAGCCAAAAAAAAAAAAAAAAGAAAAAAAAAAAGAAGAACAAGCGAAGTAAATGAAAGGGAAGACTTAAGTTCGCCTCTGTCCTTTTGAATAGAAAGGGCCCTGGGCTGACTTTGAACAGCTGTGTTATTAAGTTTGCTGATCACAGCAGCTCTACCAGCTGAGTAACAGGAAGATTAAATTGTAAAAACAGTTAACTTGAAGCTGTAATTGCTCCTTGTAAAAAATTAATATTCTTGTCCTTCTCTCCTCTCTCCTCTAAAATCTGTTGCTATGAAGGCCCGTTTAGGTCCTTAAGACTTGGAGCCCTGACAGAGCTGCCTGAGGTGAATAAACCTGCTTTACTTCTAGACTCTGAGAAATATTTCAGGAAGGAGCCAGAGGAACAGCTCAGAGTTCCAGAGCTTCCTTTACCTTCTGAGAGTAAGTCCTCAGTCATCGTTTACCTCCCAGCTCACTCATAATGCAGTAAAAGAGTATGGACATAATGTGTCTGCCTGGTAGGCTGCAGGGAAACATGCTTTCCCTCTGGGGACCAGAGCTCAGCTGCTGATTCATGCTCTCTGAAAGGAGAGGCTTTTCCTCTGGCATTGCTCTGAGTCAGAATTCTGTGAACGTGCATCCTGAAATGCCACAGAGGAGAACCTCTCCCTCTTAAATAATCCTAATTTTCAAAACTGATACTAAAGAAAGAGCCATCACAAGATGGCTTTAGAAAAGTCTCTAGCAGTCTGGTTTTGTTCTTTTCATGCATCTGAAAATAGAGGCCACTTAATGTGTATTGTCTCAGAGGCTGCCAGCTGCGGTGCCAGGCAAATAAGAGAGAACAAAGAACCTAACATGGAAATATAAGTGAATGATCTCGAAAGATTCAGAGACAAGATATGCAAAAAAAAAAAAAAAAAAAAAAAGGTCTATTATTCAGACTGTTCTAGGCTTCTGCGTTCTAAAGAATTTGCAGAACAATTTCTTTTTTTTTTTAGGTTTTTTGAGACAGGGTCTCACTTTGTGGTTCAGGCTGGCCCTGAGCTCATCCTCAAACTCACATCACAGCAATCCTCCTGCCTCTGCCTCCCGAGTGCTGGGATTACAGGCGTGAGCCACCATGCCCAGCACGGTGGTATGTGGTACTGGTTGCTGCTGGGGTGAGTCTCCACGCCCAGTATTGTGTGTGGTTAATCGGGGATCGAACCCGGGTACTTGTGCTTGCAAGACAGGTGCGGAACCACTGAGCTAGCTCCCACCCCTTGCAAAACAATTTTTGAACAAAAGCCTTTCTGTAAAGGGTTTTGCAAAGGGGAAACGCAGTCGCACCTCCTGAGAGGTGTGTGGAGAGTCTGTGAACTCTGACAGAGCTCCTTAAACCTCGGGAATGAGAAGTGCAAGTTTCCACCTTGTAACAGTTCAAAGCTCTGAACCACCCTGCAGCCATTTGAGATCTGTGATCTCTAAACTTTTCAAACCCTCTGACAAATTCAGCATCGCCCTGGAGCAGTAATAAGCCTGCAGCAGGAAGGTGCTTCCTTACCTCCACAGCTGTGAAAATTTACTCTTGATTCCCTCGCTTGGTCCTTTATAGGAAGGGACAAAAGCTGCTCAAAAATTAGCATTTGCTTGAAATTCATTCCATAAGTGAGGTACAGCTGACATTGCTGATTGCCGTAGATTCCAGAGAACTTGTTAATTTCCTTTTATCTTTCCTTCAGACTCCTCTTTGGTAAATTTATAATCAGTTGTTTGTTGCTCTGTGATTCATCTACTGTTTCTGCTCATTTCTATCAGTAAATTTAATGCATATAACTATGATTGAATCTAATGAGACTTTCAACCTATCATCTATCCCATTGTTTTCACAACAATGGGAAGATTTTCCACCTTCAAGAATGTATATGAGGAGTGTTTGTCTTGCTCTTACAAGACAGATACAAGGAAAATTTGGGGGAATAGTCAATAAAACAAATCTAGGGAGCATGACAGCAGTATTAATAGTCCAAACACAGGCCTTTGGAAACCAAGATGGAGCAAATTGCTAGAATTGAGAGGATATGTAGGTGACAGAAAAGATGCAAAATGAAGAGAAAGCAGTGGGAAAGGGACAAACAAGGTACTCATGACTTCTTATGGACTGGGGTGTGTGTGTGTGTGTGTGTACAAGGCCCTAGGGCGATGGTTCAGTGCACATACTTAAATATTTAAAAGATTAAGAAATGCTAAAGAAAAAAAAAATTCATCGTAGATTCCTTGGTATTATATTTTACTCTGAAATTTCCTTGTAGCTTCTTTAAAAAAAGCTTTTATTTTGTTTTCTCATTTTCTTTCTTCAGCTTCTATTCTTTACTCCCTTAACAAATATTTGCACTTATCTTTCTTTTCTGCAAGTAACAATCCTGTATTTTAAAAGTTTCTGAACTTGTGAAAGAGACTGATGTCAACTATTGATGACGACAGAATTCATGACATAGGATGATACGGGTGAGGTTTTGAAAATGCTCAAGGACAAAGAGGTTAGACTCCTTCTTTCTGGTGAATTGTGAAGGATTTCAGAATAAGGGCTACCTCTGAGCTGTGGCTTGGTGAATAAATAGGCATTCAAGTGATGAGAAAGGAGACCAGGAAGTTGAGACCAGAGAAATAGTGTGAGAAATAATATCAGGGAGAAAGGAAGGACAGAGGGAGTAGTAGTGCTGAATGGGTTATAATAGGAAACTTCAAAGGTTTTGACATTTAAGAGAGTTTAGTGCACAAGTAGAAGCAAAATGGAATCATTTAAGTTTAGAACGTGTACAGTTTGAGCTACTAGTGCAACATCTAGAAGGTAGTAAACTGTAACATTCCTTGCATAATAGTACTGGCTTTCCCACCAGTACAGTAGATAGGTAAATAAGGGCCTTTTTTTTTTTTTAATTTAATTTTATTTAAAAAAAAATTTTTTTAAATCTTTATTGGTACATTACACAAACGCATCATGATTGCACTCTATAATGGGGATTTGTACCAGTATAAGACACAACTTAATTTTCATTTTTTCCCATAGCGCTACCCACCCTACCGCCCGCCCATACGCATAAAATTTGTTTCCTTACTTTTTTGTTACAAATCTCATCATTTTCCCCCTTCACTCTATTTTACATTGAGCATTTTCTATTCATTCTACATTCACAATATACAACATACAATTCTAGAACTCATTTACATCTTTATTTTCTCATACCAGAGAAAAGATGCGATATGTACCTATCTGTGCCCTATTTATTTCACTTATGAGGATATCCTCAAGGTCTGTCCATTTAATTAAATTTTATGTATATGGGGGGGTGGTAGGGTGGGTAGGGATATGGGAAAAAATGAGAATTAAGTTGTGTCTTATACTGGTACAAATCCCCATTATGGAGTGCAATCATGATGTGTATATTTAATGTACCAATAAAGATTTAAAAAAAAGGTCTGTCCATTTAAGTATAAATGATTCAAACTTATCATTTTTTATGGCAGAGTAATACTCCATTCTGTAGAAGAACCACAGCTTTTTTATCCAGTCTCCAGTTGATGGACACTTGGGTTGTTTCCAAGATGTAGCAATCACAAATTGGGCTGCTATAAACACGGGTGCACATATGTCACTGTGATATGAGTCTTTTAATTCTTGTGTGTATATACCTAGCAGGGCAATGGCTGGGTCAAATGGGGCCTCCAATCCTAGCTTTTTGAGGAATCTTCACACTGATCTCCACAGGGGTTGTATGAGTCTACAGTCCCACCAACAGTGGAGAAGGGTTCCTTCTTCTCCACAGCCTCGCCAACATTTGCCGTTGGCTGAATCTGAAATGGCAGCCATTCTATGTGGAGTGAGATGAAATCTCAATGTTGTTTTCTTCTACATCTCTCGAATGACTAATGATGTTGAGAATCTCTTCATATGCTTCTTAGCTGCTCTTACGTCTTCCTCTGAAAAATATCTGTTCATTTCAGATGCCCATTTTTGAATTGGGTCATTAAATTTGGGTGGGCTGATTTTTTTGAGCTCTTTATATATTCTAGATAGTAGCCCTTTGTCTGAGGAACACCTGGTAAAGATTTTTTCCCACATTGTTGGTTGCCTTTTTGCACTGTTGGTGGTTTCCTTTGCTGTGCAGAAGCTTTTTAAAAGAATGAGGTCCCATTTGTTTATTTCCTCAGCCAATTCCTGTGCTATAGAAGTTTTGTTCATGAAGTCTTTCCCTAAGCCAATGTCTTCGAGAGTTTTACCTAACCTGTTTTGCAGAAGGTTTAGAGTGTCTGTTTTAATATTTAGGTCTCTTATCCACTTTGATTTTAGCTTGGTACACGGTGAAAAAGTTAGATCTAGTTTTAGTCTTTGGCAAGTTAATAAGGTCCACTCTTATATCTATTTAGTCTTTCCTAATGTATATATAGAGTGCCTTCTCTTCATGTAATTGGCATTCCCTAAGGGAGACAGTGAACATACTAGCCTCTATATTGGATGTTAGAGTCACAGAGATATGGATAGGATCAACCTTCAAAGATCTTGAAAAGTCTGGTAAGAAAATAAAGAAAAGTTCTACAACAAGGATTTGACACTCATAAGCCATGGGTCCAATGGAAATTAGCAAGTTTCTTAGGAAAAACAAGATTATGTCTGAATTTGTTATAGTTTAGATGTAGAATGTTGCCTCAAAGCCTAATGTGTTCAGAAGTGGGGCTTCCATAAAGTGATTGCATGATGGGGTATACATTCATAGATGAACTGATTCTCTGATGAGTTCATAGGTCAATAGCTGTTAGGAGGAAGGATCTGGTCAGAAGGGACAGAGCACTAGGGCTGGGACCTTGCGGGGCATGTGTCCTCTCTCTCTTCTCTTTCCTTTTTGCATCTTGGTTGCCACATTGTGAGCAGCATTCTTCTGCCAGACCCTTTTTACCATAGTCTTCCTGCCTTGGAATCAGCCAGCTACGGACTAAATCTACTAAAAATTGTCAATCAAAATAAATCTCTACTCCTTCAAACTGTACGTATCAGGTATTCTATATAGCCTGCGATGAGAGCTTCACTGAGAAAGCCACATACTAAAAGAACGGCTATTTAGCCAGGCAAGAAAAGAAAAGAAAAAGACAGAGAGAGATTTCTGATTAAGGAAAAGCATATTCCAATATGAGATAGTAAGAGTAACACGATATGCTGAGGCGGCTACGTGCAATTCTCAATGGCTAGGATTTTTTTTAAATTGAAATCTTTATTGGTACATTACATATGCACATCATGATTGCACTCAATATGAATTCACTCATGTAGACACACATGCATATCCTGAAGTGCCTCGTGAACTCTGCTAAGGACCTTGGCATTTATTTTATCAGAAATGTTTCAATCAATTATTCTGAATTTCTCCACTTCATCTCCTCTGTGACCTCTCCAGTTTTTCTATGTCTTTGTATTATTCTTTTAGTGACTGCCTGGAGGCATAATACTTCAGCTTGTGCTCTTTCCTCCTTCTGGTAGCAGGCTTGTATCTAGATCATTTCTTTCAGTCTGAAGAACTCACTGCTGCATTTCCTTACTTGCCAATAATTTACTCAGCTTTTATGTGTCTGAAAAATGCATTTATTTCATTTTGGCTTAGGAAAGCTATTTTCATTGAATTTAAAACTAGATATAGGGTTTTCTTTCTGCTCTTTAAAGATAACATGTTTCCCTGTTTCCATAGTTTCTGTTCAAAATCATCCTCTTAATATTATTCATTCTTCTTCTTCTTGTGCTTTTAAAGGCTTTATCTTTGGTTTTCTGAAGTTTACTGTGATGGATCTAAATACAGTTGTCTGTATATTTATATGGTTTAGGGCTCACTGAAGCTCTCAAATGTATCTTTTGTGAAATGAAAATAGTTTTCAGCCATTATCTTTTCCCAAAGATTATTTATTTCCCATTTCTACTCTCTTTTGTTATTCTAGGATTATAATAACATGTATATTAGACTAAAAAAATTATAACCCACATTTCTTTTGCTCTTTTCCCATACTCTTCTCTTTTTTGGGTTTCAGTTTGAATATTTGAGCTTCGCTTTTCTTTGGTTCATTAACCTTGCCTTTTGCCAGTTTGGTTTTAAATCCATGCAATCAGTTCCCAATTTAGGACTATATATCTGAGATCATATGAACACATACAAACACACTGAGATCATATGAACACATACAAACACACATGCCCTTTCATTTCTAGTTCACCATTTGAATTTCTTCTCCATAATGTTTCTTGTTGGAAATTGTGTGTTTTTATCTATTTTGTCATTTTTTTCTCTTCCTCCCTCCCTCTCTCCCTCTCTTTCTTTCTACCTTATCCTCCCACCCCCCTTTTGAGATAGGATTTCGTTATTTGTTCAGTTCAGTCTCAAACCCCTGGTCTCACGTGATCCTCCTGCCTCAGACTCTTGAGATCACAGACATCACTACTGCCCCTAGTTTGTTTATTTTAACATGATTACAGCACTGATTTTAAAGTTCTGGTCTGAAACACCAATATCTGGACGATCCTGGGGTCTGTTTCTAAAATATATTTCTTAGTATTTGTGTTTATTTTTCTCACTTCTCTGCAAGACCTTACATTTTTATTGTATGACAGAAAGTATAAAAACTGAAATTAATGTTATTTTCTTGCAAACAGTGCACTCTTTTCTTAGTTCAGCAGAAAGAGTGATAGGCTGATCACCAGAAATCAATTAGATCCCGAGAAGAGGTCAGTGCTGAAGTACAGCTGAGTTAGGCTGAGACCACTTCTGTTTTCCGATCTCTGTTGTGGACCTTTTGCTTTAGTGATATCATGACTTTGAATTGCTGCTTGAGACCAGGAAGTAACACTTTACATTTCCAGTTTAACCCACAATCTCTCACTTTCCACCCACATGCAGGGAGTGTCTGGTGGGCAGAGCTAGCCAGAACTATGTGCTTTTTTCAAGTTTGCAATAGACACACTACCAAGAAAAGTTAATGCTGATCCTGGAAGTTGGCTGTCATCTGAGGAGAGAAAAGACTGGGGAGGGAAGAGCACTTGTAGCTCACACAGGCTCATTATAGTATTAATTTTAAGGGCCATATTTTTTTCTCATTTTAGATGTGATATGTGGAAAATGTAGAAAATTGGCTAATAAGTAGATAATTAAATACAATAGGAATGGAAGATCTAAAGAGCAGCCTTTATTATTGTCAAGACATACATTAGCGTGACTGTGAAAGACACCCACTCATCTCATGACTAAGACCACATCGGTGGAAATTTGGTAGAAATGACCATGACTGTGTCAGGTGAAACCACCCACAGGGAAATGCTTTCCCTAAGGTCTCATTACAGAATCACAAGGTAGGTACAGGTGAGGCTGCTCAAGATAGGCCACACAGGCATCCTACCAGTGGACTTTGGGGAGATTAGAGGAAGTTATTGCTGAGAGGGGCCAGAGAGTGGGGCTACTCGTTTCCAGAGGAAGTTGTTGGCTCTGGACTGTAGACCTGTGTGGTAGGTGCCTGGAGTTGGAGAAGCCCCTGAAGGGATTGGTGCTATTGTAGAGACTGCACTGTAGTAGCCTGAGAAGAGCCTACTGGTTGGAGAGAAATCTGTTTCTCTCCCAGAGACTCTCCAGTGCTCTCTGGCCACAGAGCATGACATGCCAGATTGCAAAGGGAAGTCAAAAGGGCTTTATTTCATTACTACAGAGCAAGTATCAGAGAGTGATTTTGCTATTGATTCAGTGCCTGGATAGCTAGTGTATTCTTACTGTATCAGCCTTTTTGTACTTTCTTTCTTTTTTTTTTTTTTTCATTGCAGATCATTTTACCTCATTTTGTGACCTTTGGAATCACAGTAATGATTTTCTTTTTAGCAAATTGGCATTTATGAAAGAAATAAAACATGCAAGTTATAGAAGTAGAAAAGTGAAATTTCAAGGTGTCATTGGCTTCAAATCAAAGCCCTCCTTCTTCCTTGCTGACAAATGACCTTATATGTCATGTTATTTTTGTAAAACATTAGTATTTTATGTTCTTATTGTATGAAACATCTGTGACAAAGAAATTACTATGACCTAATTTTCTGCACAGATGACTATGACATGATGAGTTTAAATAATTTACACAGGTTTCACAGAGATACTGAAGGAGGAGTCTGGATAAGAATACTGGGAGATAGCCTCAGATGTTCATGTTTTAGTATTTCTAAAGGCAGGCTCCCCTGTTCAAAGGGTATTCAAGTCATATTTCCCAGGAATCTTGTCTTTGTGCTTTTCTCTAAATGGTATTATCTATTAAACAATATCATCTCTTTTTAATCACTTTAACTTAAAATTGCTCATCTCCTTTTCAGGAGGATTCTGCAGAATTTAAAAATCATTGTAAAGAAGCACACAGAATATCTCCATTTCCAAGAGTCCCCCTCTGTGTTGTCATTACAAAGTCTACCTTTAGCCTTTGCACTCCATTTTATCCACTGTTCTGCAATCTCCATAATTACAGTGTGAAGAAGGTTATTTGGCAATTGCACGAGGAAAGGCATTTTGGCAGATTTACTTTCAATGTTCTAAACTGTTACTTGGAACCTGGGACACTTTTCAAACACTTCATCATCCCTGGGTGACTTTTAGTCTTACCTACTGGGTTTTTAATGTCTTTTTGTATTCTCTTTCTTTCTCTTTCAACTTGAAACATGTCTCTTTAGCTTCCAAGTTGTTCCCAATGGGTTCCCAAATAACTTGAATCCCTTCTTTGATATGGTTTATTTAAAATCCTGGATCTGGCTTCTGGTCATATATTTTTCTAATAAATGCTCCAGAAGCCATTCACATTGTATTTATACAGTTTTTACAACTTCCAGTGTAGAGTATATGCTGTACTAGTGATACCTCAGGTCAACTTTTTTTTGTTGTTGTTGTGATCGTGTTATTTTCTATTAAAGACAAAATATGTGGGACAATTAAAAAACTTGTTTTATCCAGACTATTGCAATAGAGACAATTCATTGAAGTGGAACATCTCAGTAGAAGGAAAGTAAGCCTTAAATTTTTACAGATGAAAGTAAATCATCTCTCACAGATGAAAGAATTCATCTGTGAGTCTTTTGGGAATTGTGAGAAAGGATGAAGAGGGTTTTTATCTCAGACGATGTGAGCCGAGGTTTCCCTAGCAATTAACTGTTTATGGCACACGAACAAATCGAAAGGGTGGATTTCTTTAGCATGTCTTCTTCCCAGAAGCACAGAAACCCAAGAGAAAATGGTCAATAACTACCACTTTGTTCAAGGTACATCAATATAACTCATTGCTGAGTGACCCAGAATTGGACATAAATATCCTGGTTGGAGATAAAATAATTCTCAGAAACTGTCTTTCAGAGACTCTTGTTGGCATTGCCCTTGTCAATCCAGTTGAATCAGAGAATTTTGGGTAGCGGTTTTAAATGCTTGAAGATACAGGGATATAAAGAGATGGTTGCTAGGCAACCAGGAATCTAGATAGAGATTTGGGCTGTCTGGTTGTATCCTGGGCAATACTGTCAAGTGGGAGGAAGAAAAATTGAAAAAGTTAGTTAAGAATATAGCAACCAAATATGGAATAAAACTAGAAAAACTGAAAATTTGGTAATGGTTGATGTTTGCATGGTGTACCAGGCTCCGGTACAACTTACAGATAACAAAACTTAGTCTTTCTAAAGTTAATGGGATCAGTTAAATTTTTACTAGAAAGACAGAGTTTGCATAGTCCATCTGTAACCTAGTGTGTCAATCGTGTTTCTCACATTGTAACAAATACCTGAAGGAAATCAGCTTATAGAGAGAAAAGCTTTCTTTGCTTCATGGTTTTGGAAATTTCAGTCCATGGGTCTCTTGGCCTCATTGCCTTGGGGCTTGTGGCTAGGAGGTACCTCGCAGTAGGGAGCATGTGACAAAAGAAGTGATTGGCCTCACTGCATCTGAGAAACAGAGAGAGTGAGGGAGAAACTACAGGTCTCAGAGGTCTTTCAAGAGTACACCATTAAGAGGTGCACTCACCTCTTAACACTTGCAACACCTCCCTAAATTGCTGCAGTCTCAGGATCCAGCCTTTCACATGTGGATTTTTGGAGGATAATTCTGAACCATAGTCCCTACAACTCATACAAAAGAGAAAATGGTTAAAGAAAAAATAAATGACAACCTAGAACGGTTTGTAACAGACAGTACCTAGGTTTCCATGGAAACAAAAAGGTTTTTCGCTGTAGCTCTTAAACTACAGATTAAAAAAATGTATTCATAAGCTTTTAGTAAAATTTAGTTTGATGTATCTTTGCTTTAAAATATATTTTTAAATTTGATACCAATACAGAAAACTAGTCATTTATAATATGTTAAAGTTATTTCTTGAATAAATAATCAAAATACATGAAGAAAGTGCTTTATACAAATATTTATCTGAAGAAGATGAGAAACAAGTATACATTGACTTACCCTCAGAAAATTTTAAGGATACAGAATGAACACAAACTAAGAGATATTTTAGAAGTATATATCCTTCATATTATCCTATGATTTTGGCCCTGTAATGCTAAATCATCTTTAAAGCCACACACACACATACACACACACACACACACACACACACACACACACACACACACGATAGGATCTAAAAATAAAAGCCATCAAATGTGAAAAGCAAATTTAAATGTTTCAGCAAGGCTCATGTAAGCATTTTAGAGTCAAGTAAAACTATTATTTTGTGTATTCATCACTCTGTCACCAACCTGCTTCTTTGGTCTGACTGTTACCCAGTAGTAGCTAAAACTGAATGACAGGTGATAATACTGTTCTAGAGGGAAGCTGTAGGAATATTTTGACATCAAAATGAAGACCATGGATGATAGCAGTGAGTGTTTTCTGAAAGCTAGTAGAAAAACAGTGTGTCAGGTTCCATACCACAACCACTGAGTCAGAGTGTGCAATCTAACCCCTTCCATGTGCTAAAGTATGATACACAGACAATTATGAAGAGAACTTTAGAACACATGAGAGACTGTGACAGGGAGAAGGTTTTCATGCTACTGTATAATCATATTAATGGCAGATAGTTATTGCATGCTCTGTTTGCATAGCCTCTAAGTCCCATGTTCCCAGAAAATGTGTGAGTTTTGCCATTTTCATTCATCTGGTTGTGAATATTTAGTGCACAAGAGAACAAGAAAGCCACAGATAAACCAACACTTATGTTTAAGTCACTGAATCATTTTATTTAGGAGAAAGTGTTTTGTGTAACTTGATGAGCACCATATCTTTCATTTTTATTGCTTGCAAGAAGACTTTTTAGTTATTATAACAAATCTGGCTGGCCAGCCCAGTAGAAAATGAAGTGATGAGAACATAAATGTCAAATTTTCCCAGATAGGATATAGTGAATACAAATGGTTACTGCTAATACTAGATGTTGATTTTTAAGCGCTCCTGTGGTTGAGTGGGTTAGTATATGCATCTATGACATGAATAATCTTTTAGCACTATAATAGACTTTCATGTCTCAGGAATGCAAACTTTTCAAAATGTAAGGAGTGAGTGGCAGTCATTTTTTTGTGCATTCATTCAATAATTACATTTTAGTTTTTCTTTATTAGTATATTTTTGATCTCCTTGCTATGAATAAAACAGAATAATGATTACTAAAACATATGGTATATAAGGGAAAATGGGTTTTGTTTTGGTGGCGCCAAGAATCTAACTCAGAACCTTATGATTGCCCAGAAAATGTAGCACTACTGAATTACAGCCCTGGCTTCAAGGTAGAGATTTTTTTGTCTTGTTTCATTTTTAAAATAATTAGATATATTGTTAAGAGCTATGTAGAAAATAAACCATAATAATGTAGTAGGTCATGGTGGAGACTATTAATAAAAGTCTCTCTGACATTGAAGCTGAATCATAAGAGATAAAGTCCCACCAAGACTGTTGGGCAGAATGCTCCAGGCATAGGGGACAGAAAGCTATTGAAGCTTGAACACAGACACATGTTCCAGAGACAAAAAGAAAGTCATTGTTACTTGGGTAGAGTGAGGAAAGAAACTGCCATGAGCCAAAATTGATGAGGGGCTAGGATTATGTCACGGGACCCTGCCACCTGGGCAGGAAATCTGGAATAATCTAAGCATGAAGGAAGCATTTATAAGGTACAGAGAGATGTGCTGCAGAGAAACCATATACAATGGCTGTTGCTAACCCTTCTCAGCAAACTGCTCCCAAGTTCCTAAGTTTTATGACCTGAAAATCAAGGAATTTGAAGTGTCTAAGCTAGTGGCTGTGTGGTGACTACGTGAGAACTTAAGGGTGTTTGAATACTGTATATTTTTAACTGTATTATCTTTGAAACAGACTGTAACTCTTGGTAAAGCAACCTATTCTAAGAACACATTCTTGAGAGCTTGTTTGGAGGTTCTAGCAGGGAAACATAGCTACTTACATACCCTTGACAGAAGAAAGGGTCCTTCACTATTGTGGATGGTCATTCTCTTCTACCTAGCTTGCAACTTGGGGAGGGACATACATGGAGGGTGAAGGAGGAAGAGGTCACCTGCCTAGCCAGCCAGATCTGCTAGATCAACCCTGGTGATCAATGGGGTGGCAGATGTCACAGATCAACCTCACATCCATCTAAGAACACATTCTTTTATCTTTTCATATAAATAATTTACTTGCTGGTATAACTTACTTGTATCAGTCATGGTTGAATCAGGAATGTAGGAGCAGCAGAATTCAGAACACTGAAATTTATTACATATGTAAATTTATTACAAGGAACTAATTTCCTGGATTCAGAGGGTGGGCTGAGAAAGTGCAACATGTGTAGGGCTCTTAGTAAAGGAAAATGGTCAAGTCAGACACAGGCAGAAACAGCCGTGGAATTTCCTTCCTCTCTTAAGGAGGGTCAACTTTGCTTATAAAGTTTTCTGACTATTCAGCTCTGTATCATTCAGATTATTCAGAGCATTTCTTGTAATCAAAAGGGTTAATTAGGAACTATCAATATATCTGCAAAATTCTTTCAGAGGGACATCTAGATTAATGATTGGTTGGATAATTTGAGACTTGTCTAGTCAGCTAGATGTATCAGGAACATAATCACAACAACAATTAAACTATTATTTTTAAATCCAGTTTCATTAAAGATTAATGAAGCTCAAGATTCTCACAAGTACTATCCATTGCAGACTCATTCCCATCATTGGATGACATCAGTGTTCTATGACCTGGCAGATGTTGCTCTTACACATGGTGAGAGGGATTGATCACTGTTAGCCATTTGGAAGGTGATAGATTAATGACAGCATTTTTGTCACATAAAGGAGATTTTCACATAAAGCCAGTGGAGAGATTTTTATTTGTTTGTTCATTTATCTTTTGTGCTGGGAATCAAACTTAGGGTCTTGCTCATGCTAGGCAATCCCTCTTCCCCTGAGCAACATCCCCAGCAGGAATGTTAAATTTTATGATCTCATTTATGAAACCCTTTTGGAGTGTTAGGAATTCATCCTCAGTGAAGAGTGAAAGTCAGGTTACAAGCAGAAATCATTTCCAAGTTAGCTTTCTGTTACATTTCCTAGTAGAGATTTTGGAAGAAAATGACCCAGTTATACAAAGTTCTGGTAATTCGTTGACATTTATTTTCTGACCATCTAGATACTTTTAATGTAACTTTGGCTTTTGGAATTTTATATTCCTTTTATAACAGAAAGCTCCCAATGATATAAAGACATCAACTGTGTGCTTGCTTATAAAACCTAAAAAATAGCATCAGAAATAAATTACTATATGAATTCTAATGAATATACCAAAAGCACTCCATAAAAAATTTTTTGGCTTCAATTGCTACATCCAAGGTAGTCTTCACATATGACAATTGCATGTTTCATACATGTCTCATACTGACAGCACATGTGCTTGGCTTTCCTTTCTCATGTGGCAGGTCATTCTCTTTTTTTGGGGGGGACAAGATCTCGCTTCTGTAGTTCAGGCTAGCTCTGAGCTCAGCCTTGAGCTCACAGCAATGCTCCTGCCTCTGCCTCCCAAGTGCTGAGATTATAGGTGTGAGCCATCACACCCACACTGTGGTATGCGGTACTGACTGCTGGTGGGTGTGAGTCTCCACGCCCGGCATTGTTGTATGTGATTCCTTCAGACTGAACTCAGGACCTTGTGCTTGCAAGGCAGGCACCAGAACTGTAGAGCTAAATCCACAGCTGTGGCAGGTCATTCTTTTTCATTTCTGTTCTTTGAACACATTCGTATTTATTAATATATTAGATATTTGGTTTCATATTTCTCAATTCTGTATAACTTCAGATTCATGTTGAATGATAATAGAATGAACATATTTATTTTTTTCACTTTTACAGCCTTTTACACATCATTTTATTCAGTAATATGATCTTTTGTGTGCTTACTTTACTTTATTAATTTTACTTATACAGCTATTTATCATTAGTTCTAAGTGGAGTCTTGGTATCTATCACAAACCAGGATTCTTTCTTCCGTATCCTCCCAACTTTTTTTTTTTTATCTTTATTGGTACATTACATACACACATCATGATTGCACTCCATAATGGGGATTTGTACC
Organism: Petromus typicus; assembly: GCA_004026965.1. NCBI lineage: Eukaryota > Metazoa > Chordata > Mammalia > Rodentia > Petromuridae > Petromus > Petromus typicus. Next base: position 57,866 of record PVIR01005383.1, read on the forward strand.
AGTATAAGACAAAACTTAATTCTCATTTTTTCCCATAGCCCTACCCACCCTACTGCCCCCCCATATATGTAAAATTTGTTTCCTTACTTTTTTGTTATAATCTCATTATTTTTCCCCCTTCACTCTATTTTACTTTGAGCAGTTTCTATTTCACAATATATAACATATAATTCTAGGACTCATTTACTCTTTTACTCTTTATTTTCCCATACCAGAGAAAAGATGCAATATGTACCTATCTGTGACCTATTTATTTCACTTATTATTTCACTGTATATGCTCCCAACTTTTAATTGTGTCCTATCTATGTATTTGGACATACAGTTAACATTGTTTTAATATCATATTGCAATATATTCTGTACATGTCAACTGGTTATTTTTTATTTTGCTTGTTATATCTTGGTTTATTTTATTACAGTTTCCTCAGAAAGGGCCCTTGAGAACAATAATTCATGAATTCATTGCATATTGAACTTATCTATACATTTTAGATTCTTGATTATCTTATAGGTATATTGTGTTGTGTTCTGATTTTTATAAAATCACATTAATTCAGGTCAGATTTTTTCCTGTTTTGAGTTGTTTATTTGACAAATGATACACTTTTTAATGCTAAAATCTAATAACTGTAACCTGCTGTATTGTCATTGTGAGTATTCTGGTTCCATTATTCCTGGAATACACCGTGTCTCTTTATTTAAATCAGGTTGTTTTTTATTTGAGGAAAGTTTTTAAACCATGAAATTTTGGTTAACTTTCTTAAAGATTTACTTCAGTTATAGAGTTTTTTAAATCTATTTTTTGACGGTTTCAATATTTATCTCCCTGAGTCATTCTTTTTTTTTTTTTTTTCTGTCACCAAGAATCAATCTCAGGACCTCACACTTGCCAGGCAGGCATCATTGAGCTAAGTTCCTGACCCCCTCTGAGTCATTTTATTAAATACAATTCTTATATATTGTAATTATTTTTCTTATTTCCAGCTCTTTGTTTCCACCTGTTCCACTTGTTTACACTGAGATTGTGTTTTGTTTTGTTGTTCATCTTTTTTACCTTCTATCTCACATTTCATTACGTTCTTTTGCTTCTCTCTGCTTCAAGAGTTCTCTCACCTTTGTTCTTCCTTCACAGGTACAATTGCTTCATAATTTATTTAAACTTAAATTTTGTCACAGTGCTTGCTAAACGTGTTTTACTGCACCAGCCATATCTTTTTTTCTGATGGTTCTCTGCTTATTAGTTTTGTTTATTTATTTATTTTTTTCCAATTGGATTTGCTTTTCCTTGTTGCTTATAATGCTTCTGTGTCCATGCTGTGCTAGGTACTTCTCTTTCTTTTAAAATTAATTAGCCTTAGAAGGATGCATTAAAGTAGTCGGGAACGGTACCGTGTGTGTCTGCGTCAGAGACTGGTGTGTGGGTTAAGGAGGTGTTGTATTTTCTGACTCCAGCAGTTAGTCTCCCAAGTGGGATCTTGGGGTAGTCCCGCCTTCTATGATCGCCCGAGCCCAGCCAGAACAGGGAGACCGCCGCGTGCAACCGATTCTCGTCTTTGCAGCACCCCAGATAAAAATGAGGAACGAGGCATCTGTCAGTGAATTCCTTCCAGCTCAAACTCTGCGACGCCACTGCCGCCTTTCCCCTCACACTCTTCGTTATCTTCTTCCTTCATGTGTTGCCCAGTCTTAGATTTTTGGCTTTTCTTCATATTTTCTAGGCTAGAGATTGCATCTCTGAATTTTTCTCAAAGTTGAATTTGTTTGCTGTTATTTTTCCCATGATTTTTTATAATTGACAGGAAACAGCAGGAAAGGTGTGGACACTCCCTCCTATTTGTGCTAGAAGAAGAGAGTTTTATTTTGTTTTTAATTCTCATAAAAATGCCCCTTTAAAGTTGTTCAATGTCTACGTTTTATATTGATTTGATATTTGCAGTACTCCTCAGTCCAGCTCTCACAAGTCACTCCACTTCTTATATTTCATGCTTCTGTTAAATTGTATCCAGTAATTCAGTCACCTCAATCATAGCTCTTATTTCTCCACACTTTTATTCATTGTATTCCCTCTCTTGACATTTCTGTTCCTGTGGTCAATCTTTTCTCAAATCCCCTGTGCTATTATCAATTAAAGTCCTGTCTGAATGTCAAGACTTACATCAAATACGACCTCATTCTTTAAGATTTTTCTCAACTGAATGAGTTTTTATATCATCTTTATATTTTTATGCATAATTTACAGTGCCTATATTGTCATTCATTGTATAGTGCCCCATGATATATGTTATTTGGTATCTTCAGTACTGTGTCTCTTTTCTATCAGCTGGAGAAACGCCTATGTCTTAGTCATGTTGTGCCCCACTTATACTTGAGCACAGAACATTGTGCATAATATATGTGCACTGAGCATTCATTGAAATGATAAAATTACACAAAAGGCTAAAATTATTTTCCTAAATGTGTGGTACAATTTTCTCTCAGTCCTCACAGATGCACAATATAACCATTCATAGGGATAATTCTGTTCTGTTTTTTCTTTTAAGCCACAGTTCTCTGAAAATTGAAGTATCTCGTAGAGAATGATTGCAGATGTACGTATTTAGTCATACAGACAGGCAAACTGTGTTTTGATTATTTTAATTGTCTTATTTCAATACAGAATAATTTTCTCTAAGCTTTTACAAGTCCTTGATAGCTGTTAAGTAGATTAGCAAACAAAAATGCCAAATGTAAGCTTCTTGGATTCTTTACCTTTAAATGGCAGATCTTTCTAATGATATAAATACATTAATAGAAAAATTTTGTGTAAAATTCACTTCTTCATGGAAATCAATGTGGAATGAACAGTAGAAGCTTAGAGAAAATCTCCACAAGTATACTCCTGGTTTGAGAAATGTGTAATTTTTTAGAAAAATAAAACTTGAGAATTTTCTCCTTACTATTTCATTTAATGAGATGTTTTACCCCACGGAATTCACACATTATTTTCTTCATCACTTTGTAGCTTTGAAAGCTGTATTTGATGAGAAAAACCTGTTCCCTAAAGAAATTCTGGAGCGAGAAAGAAAATCCAAGCAATTATGTCAAGAAACAACTTGTGAAGTGAAGATAAAAAGAAATAAGAAGCAATTATAATTGAAAGAAAAATAAATATTTCATTGTCACATACAGTACTTACCTAAAATGCAAGAAAATAATAAAAAATTACATTCTTGTCTTTTCATTTAGTTTGAACTTTTGAAAATTTTATCTGCAGATGATGTTTCACTGCTGCTTTTATTAATCATTTTCACTTTCTCTGTATTATTAGCATTACAAGAGAAGAATCAAGAAGGGAATTTTCAGTTGATATTTTCTTTTCTGAAATACTTATATATAAAAATATTACAATTCTAGAACAAACTATTCTAACTCATTTTCTTTTAGCAGCTTCTATTACTAAACATTTTGTCACTTTTTATCATAAAACCTATCTCAACATGCTGACATATGGAAATCAATAAATTTGTATGAGAAAACTGTTCCCACTCTTTTATAATGTCTATTTTTTAGTGATTCTGATAATAGCAATTAAACTTGGTCAATAGCAATCTTCCTTAATATTTCTTTTAAATATATATTATTTTAATTGTACACATCTATGGTGTAAAACGTGATAATTCAATACATGTATAAAGAATATAATTAACTGGACTTCTTAACATTTCTATCTGTTTAAATATTTAATAAATGTCTGACCATGTAGTGTGATATCTCAGCACATGTATACAATGTGTGTTGATCTAAGCAGAGCTGTCGGTGTTAATTCCTGTTCACTTTTTAATATACTCATGGAGAAATGACTGCATATGATTTACTTCTATGCTTTTGTTATACTGGACTTTGGAATAGAATAGTAGAGCACAGTCCAAGACAAAATGACCTTGCAGAAGTCAAAGGGCCAAAGACTCCATCAAGGACTTATTGCACATATCACCAAACAGGAAGCATTTAGTTCTGAAATTGAGGAGATCAGTATTCTTATACTGTTTTTATTGTATCTTATAGAAATTATTGACAATGTATTTTACACAACTTTGGTTTCTTAGAATGTGTCTACATTTTAAATAGTCTTTTAAAAATATTTGTATTTCAAGAAGAATTTGCAATAGCTTGTGTTGGTAAAGAAAATAGCAATGTAAGGGGACTTAGATAACAATATTAGGGGCTCACTTTGCATAGCAACTATGAGAGTCACAGCTTTTCAAGCTTACAATAATCATATTATCATATTACAATTATCATATGTTGTAATCATATTACAACAGTTACATCTGTTTCAATTGTCAAATCTACCACTTGGATCCATTGGAGAATTGCCTAACTATCAATAGCAGAGTTGAGATTAGAGTTAGGTCTATGTTACTTTTAAAGGAACAGGATTTTCCTGTTAAAATTATTTCTTAAAAGAATAAATTCAATAAAATGAACTCTAATGACAGAGTTTCCAGTATCAATAGATAACTATTTTGGTTTGAGAGAGGGTAGTAGTGGGAAGATTTTCAAAAGGAAGCTCTTCATTCCACCCCTATTTGCATGCACTCAGAGTTAAACAGAGTGACTTTGGTGTGGATTGTTTCCCTCTCCACTGAATGATGATAACATGTGGGGAGAATGTAAGAGAAATGTGCATTTGTGCATGTATGTATGTTATGGGGTAGTGACATATGATGACTGCAGAGGAGTGTAATGTTGCTTATGCCCAAAGCAAGCTGCAAAAAGCAGACCCCACGATTGGCTTGCTTTGAAAAGAGAGTCTGCTGAGGGAGTCTGATGCCGAGGCCAGAGTAACTCACACCTAAATTCTGTTCCCTCAACAAACATTTTGACTGGAAGGACAATGATCTAATTACAACTATAGATTTGTTTCTATTCTGCTCTTAAGTTGAGAATGCTTTGTCTTGTCTTTTGCAAGGCTTGCTTTCATTAATTTCCATAAAAAATGAACATAGCTTCCCTTTAATCCAACTGACTGTCAATAAAAGTCAGTGTTTGGGACTGGATAGTGCCTTTTCCTAGATTGGTCATCATGGCACCCTGCTTTCTCTCTCTTTGTTTTGTCTCTTAGTGCATTTTTTCTAAGCCTGCCTCATGCACTGAGCAGGTGGGACTGGTGATTTGCTGAATATATCAAGCAGAGAATCTTATTTTAGGGAAATATGACACTGAAATGTTTAGGTGTGATGGAAAATGAAGTCTAAAACTTGTTTTCAAATAATTTGGAAGGTCTTAATTATGTATAATATATAGAACTATTATGCATCCAACTATCAATATGTTAAGGACAGATACATTGATGGAGTACACTAATTTGATAAATGATGGCAATTGGGGAATCAAAGAGGAAGAGACATGGGATTAATAGTTCCTTTTGCTACACTTCAACTTTTATATAAGTTTGAAAATCTTTCCAGGTAAATTTTTTTAAAAAATTACAAAACTTGCCTTGGGCCAAAATATTTCTTGAGACATTCAAGCAGAAAATAGCTCTCTCATAGATGTTTCTGAGCATTGTTACACTGGATGGGAGGTTTGTTCGGATAATCCATCATTTCAAACTCAAATGGTATGTATGATTTATGAATTCCAGGTTGGTGATAGTACAGTACAATGAAATCTGAACCTCATTCTCAGAAATTTAAAGTGATCAAGACATTGAAAATATGTATTCAGAGCATGAAATACTCTGGGAAGGCTTTCTCTATCCATCCATCCATCCATCCATCACCCAATTATGCAAGAGATATGCAAAGGACTGTGTGAACATCAAGTCATCATAAATATGTACTTACCCAGCCATTCAGGTTCTCAAGTGGGGTCACATAAAATATAGTGGTTTATTAAGTAAGGACTGAATGAGCTACTTTTTTGGGTATAATTTGGAAATTCACTTGTTTGATATTTTTTATTTTTTACCCTGGGGGATAATTTTGTTTGCAGTGATTAGTGTGAAATAGGCTGTTCATAAAGAGGGACCTTCTTTCTATCGCTATTTTGTATAAGAAGCTGTATACTACATGTAATTCCATCCTTAATTCACTTTATGTCCATTTCTGTGAGAGGAGTTAAGAGGAGTTTTTCCAAAGTATGTTTAATAGGAATAAAATCATTAAAGCTATGAAAGTCTCTTTTAATATCACTATTTATAATATTTGGAGTAAAACATCCACAAAAACAAGAAAGAAAGACATTTAGTTTTTGTCTTACTCTTCTTTCACACCTCACAGCATCTCATTGTGCTAGCTAGGTAGCCAGGTCTTACCTGTCAACCGTTAATAGAGCCAGAGACATTATAAACTGTTTCTGAAATTAGCATCTAGATTCAATTATTTAAGATCCATTTTTCTACAGTGAAAGGAACTTGTCACATTAAAATATGATGTGTCATAATTTTGAATACTTGTTTGTAGCATGTAGATATACACTGACTATAATTTAACCTTTTTTCTTTTCAGAGCATTTTCCTCTTATAACTCAAAATACATAGAACAAGTTGACATAGAAAAAAAATTGCTGGCTATTACTGCTTGTTGAATTGGAAAAATTAACTTTAAAATAGTGATGAGAGCAACTGCTTTTATGTGTTAGAATTTCAAATTAAGAACATTTTTACTTAAAAAGTGTGTATGTTTAAGAAAAGTGATGAGATTATAGCTGCAGTGTCTTTCTATCAATTTCTCATGTATTACTATCATAATTTATCAGAGTGGGGCTGTTGGTGGTGGTTGTGAAATTCACGCCAAGATATTTGGCTCTCATGTATATTTTTTCCAGATTTTTTTTTTTTTTTTTTTTTTTTTTTTTTTTTTTTTTTTTTTTTTAGGTTTTTTGAGACAGGGTCTCGCTTTTGTGGTTCATGCTGGCCCTGAACTCAGCCTCAAACTCACATCACAATCCTCCTGCCTCTACCTCCCGAGTGCTGGGATTAGAGGCGTGAGCCACCACGCCCGGCACTGTGGTATGTGGTACTGGTTGCTGCTGGGTGTGGGTCTCCACACCCAGTATTGTTATGTGGTTACCGGGGAATCGAACCCGGGCCCTTGCGCTTGCAAGACAGGCGCCGGAACCACTGAGCTAAACTCCCCGGCCCTGTTTTTTCCAGATTCTATGAGAGCAGAGAGAGCTCCATATGGGAGAGCTCCATATGGGACACATATGTGCAAGTATTTAAAAGAGTTTTGCTAATATTTTATGGACAATTTTGATATCTTCAGTGTCTCTCAAAATAATTTAAACTGGAGAAGAGAAATTCATGACGACTGGTTTGAATCCAAAAGAGACAGGAAAGCACACTTTGCTTGAACCACTCTCGTATAAGATCCTTACAGAACGACTTTGTCAGCACAAACATTTATTGACTGCTTGTCTTGAACATTCAGACATATTTTGTAGCACAGAGTAGAACAACAAGGATGATAGTGTTGTGTCAATACTAAAATTTATGAAAATCATTTTTAACCATGTTAAACTAGGAAAGAATTTATTTATGTTAGAGAAAGTACTATTAGAATAAAATCCAATATTTAGACAACTTTTTGGGATTCCTTTATTGTCATTCATTAGAACTTAGTCACTTTTTCATTAGTGAGGCTCATATCTGACATCCACAAAATAAAGGAGAAATTTATTTAAGCTTACGTTTTGTAAGTTTCAGTCCAGGTTCAGTAGACTTAAGCACATACATGGCATGACAGAGGGTCCTTGGCACAGCATGAAAGCCAGGAAGCATAGAGGGAAGGAAGAAGCACACTCCCCGCCGGGACATATGTCCAGGGTGCTGCCCCTCCTGAACACGTCCTACCCTTGCATCACATTTAGCTATTGCACCCCCATGAGCCAAGAATCTTCCAAAAGCTCCATGTATGAGTGCACGAGTCATGGAAAACATCTAGATAGGAACTGTAACAAGCTCATTGTATTTGTTTACCAGAAATTTATCAAAAATAATGTCATTTGATGAACAATAGTGATATATTTGTTTAATTGAAATTGAAAGTTTTCTATCTCTTCCTTCAGAAGCCACTGATAAATAATAATACCCTGGGCATAGAATGTGATGCTGATTAAGGGAATCCAGTTGACCTACAAAACTGAGCTAAAACCTTTTCCTTCAAGCATTCACTTTTGTTAATGGTCTGTTCACAGAGAAAATTAAGTAAATATTGTAAAGCACATAATATAACATCAATGATTATTAAGTTACTTATCATTGATAATATTACCTTGATTTCATCTGAAAAATCAGTAAGCAATCTTATTCTTTTGCTCAGCATAAAGTATATTATTTCACATCATTCTGTTCCTTAAAAATTCAAACAGGCTTCATATCCAACTCCTCTGACTATTTTATAATTTGATGAATTGTTGAGAACTCTGTAAACGCAGCAGTAATTTGTCTCTGCATTGTGCACTTGATTTAGTTTTATTCTTTTTCTCACAGGCATTCTGAAATATTTATGGGGAGGCACATTGGCAATCTGATGTGTGAGTCCTGTGAGAAACAAGAGAAATAATTACCAGTCAATTTACAGCCACTGACACATTCTTCCACATTCTGTTTCTGCTTTTAAAAGAAGTGAAGTAGTAAGATGAAGTAATAATATGAAGTTAATGGTTTGAAAGTTCGTATTGTTTTCTTTCTCAGCCCTTGTGTCTTTCCTCATCAATCATTAACTTGATCACGTTAGTCATTTTGAACACTTGTGCTGAACATCTGCTCTAGTTCTAGAGGAATTAATCAAGTCATGTTCAAGATAATAGGTTTGGCCTTGATGGTCAGGTGTTTCATACCCAAGTGTTCCCAGAAAGCACATTGTACTTACCAAATTCCAATGTGCAACCACAAGCCAATCCATGGTAAGTACTTTAAAATTAAATAAATTTTAAATATGGCATGTAAGCAAAACTTGACTATTCATATTTAGTAAATAGAGGAATGTCATTTCCATTGTCTTTCCTGCAAAAAACATTTGAATTTATCAAAGTAATATTTTATTTCTATTAAAAGATTGTATTATGTGTTATAAAGTTTAATTCTTTTGGAACTATACATCAGATAGTTTAGTTTTCAATGCATTTTGCTTTCAGATAATATTATGTTCCCAAACTAATGGGGTTAAGTGAATTTATTAAACCAGTTGTTTTTCTGAAATTATAATTTATTATGTGCTCCGAAGTTTTATGGAAGTAGATATGCAAAAAATTCTGAAAATTATTAACATGAGAATAACTAATGCTAAAATTCTACTACAAAGAAAATATCATATCCTTCATAATACTAATAATACTAATAATTAGGTACATCAAGATATACTTATTTCATTACTGCTTTATGACTTAAAAGTATTAATGACATATTAACTACTTACCTAACTACAAAGAAGCATTTTAGTAAGACATGTCTGAGTAATTACATATATCAGAATGAAATATTATTTATAAACGTTTGTCTTGCATGTGAAACTTTTTTTATACTGGTTTTTATTGTTGTACTCTCAGAAACTCATGTGTTAGTTTAGTCCTTAATTAAACATTTACTCAATAATTTATATATATTTATTTGTTCTTTTCCAACATATTATTTTAACAATTTATTGGAATCATAATATAAGGCCTGTTACCTTTGAAAATGTATATTTAAAAATATCTACACACATTAATTTAAAAATAAAAAAATAACAATACTATATTTAGTTTTAGAGAATATTTGACTATTAGTAATCTTTGTACCTAGGACTTTTTCTTAGCAGATTTTAGTTCTTTTCTGGGGCATAATGGTGCTCCAAATGACCTGCAAAAACTCTAGAAATGAGGTCTTGCATTTCTTTAAGGTTTTCTACTACTCTAAAGGCTTTGAAAGTTATCTTCAGTGAAAGGTTAGTTTTTACTAACCCCATTTGCTCCTACTTAGCTACTACAGGTTATTAACACATGTTATTTGTAAAGTATCATCATTATATCCAAAACGAATGAGACATCAAGGGTCAGTATGATAGAAAGCACGAAATATCACAAAATTAACTCTGCTTGAGGTATACAGTCAAGTGATTCTATTTCCTATAGTTTTATTGGAGGACACTGTAATATTGTGTTAGTTTTGTAAATTGGTTATGGTTTTCAATTGCACCTATTCTCATAGATGTTAATCACTTTGTCAAATTATTCTTTGCAGCCACACCTGGTGGCACAGGCTTCTAATTCCAGCTCCTTGGGTGGCGGTGGGTGGGAATTTGAGACCCTGTCACAAAAGGAGGGGGACTGGGATAGACTTAGATCAGTGTTGGGTACTTCGAAAAATGAGCAGAAACCTGTGTTCAATCCCTAGTGCATGTCAGCAATGCTTTTGACATTTCTTTCTCATGGCTACTATTATATCATTCCTATTTTTATTGCTGCTGAGTTTCTTTAGTTTCCTGTTTTTGTTTTTCCTTTCTTTGGAAAAGTAGGAGGTAGGCTTTGGATTATTTTTGCCTATGAATATGAAATTCCATGTATTATGTGAAAAAATGTATGAAAATTACTCAGTTATTCAACAAATTATCTAATATACTAACATTCTGATATTATAGGATCAGATTCTCAGTGGGATGTGTCGGTTTTTATTCTGTTTATTGATTAATAAGCCATTTTAGAGAAGCTTGAATAAAAGTTTATTTTGACATCAAAATTATAGTTTTCCCACCGCAATCCTTGGAAAAGGAAAATGCAACATGTAGCCATTTAAATATATTATTGATTTTGATAACATTCCATAATTGTTATTTCTCCTTTGATTTTAAGAAATTTCCAACCTATTGTGTACTGAATCTTGAAGAAACATAAAAAATACCATTAGCATATTAACTATATATCATTTTAGATGATGCATTGTCAAACAACTGGATTTGCATAAAGTCTTCTTGTGCTAATGTATTTTTAAAGTCTATTGTTATGTTTGAAATCTATTTTGAAAACGAATACATTCTAAATTAAATAGGATACAGAGGTCAGAATGGATAAAGTCTTCTTGTGGAACCTCCTGTTGTTTTTCTCTGGAAGTCAAGCCTCAAGAACCTCAGCTCCCAACAATGCCGAATTTGCAATAGACCTTTATCAGGCTATTCGCTTATCTCAAAAGGACAACGTTATATTTTCTCCCCTTGGAACAACTTTGACTCTTGCCGTGGTACAACTGGGAGCAAAAGGAACAACACAACAGCAGATAAGACAACGTTTGAAGCTTCAGGACCCTACAACTGGTGAGAATCTTCTACTCGATTATTTGTAGCTGATGAGACATGGTTCAAATTTATTTTTAAGGCTTTGGAAAGAAGCTCAAGTTCATAAAACTTGAATAAATAAATGAAAAGTTTTATTGGAAATATGAAATCATAATAAAAAAGGAACTACAAATGTAATTTTCACTCATTTATAATAGTTTCCCAAATAAAATGTAGCAACAATAGCTTATTAAAAAATAAATGTCTATAAAGATATAAAGTTCTTTCTATATATTTATATTATTTTCTTTCTATTCCTAATGTATGCATAACACATAAAACATATATCCATTTTTTTCTGCTACCACTTTGTTGAATCAGATTCACATATAATGCAACTGATTTAAAATATATATGATTTCAAATTATTTTATTTACTCTTCGGGAAATACCATTAATTACTCAACACTTCTAGAGTATGTTGTCTCTAACCCTTCTCTTATATAAAAATGCCCTCACACCTACAGTATGACCAAGTAAAGCATTAATTAATGCATTTTAAGACCTTCTATAATATTTTCATATGAAATTTTTAGGAAAAATAATTTAAATGATCCAGCAACAGTTGGTTGTCCATAGGTCATGACTGACCTGGAACCATCCAAAGGTCTGTCTGGGTGGTGAATAATTATACTTCCAGCATCCCAGTCAGTGGAGTTGCTGCTCAAACTCCTGACCATTTCATACTTTCAATTCCCAGAGTGGTTTGAATTTCAAATTGTGCATCACTATCAGATATTATATCTTAAACATCAGAGGAAACATCTGGATTTTTTGATTTGGTAATTGAGCTGCTATAGCTATAACTAAGTTCTGTGTATTTGCTTTAGTACAGAGAAGCTGTAGTTAGGAATTTGTTTATCTGAAAATACTTTTTACAAGTTTTAAATTGCTTCATTTTAAGTAAAGACGATTTTGTATGAAATAGAAGCTGGAAATAAGTTAATTGCAAGAGTTTTCCTTTGTGAATAATGTAGAACGAAGCTACTCTATTCCAGATTTAGTCTTGATTAATTTCAGCAAATCCCACTCCACCACTCCCAGAAACATTAAATCATATGATATTGCTTTGAAAAGTAATGGAATGTTTATGAGTACTTGTAAAGCTGATTCCATGATAAACAGCAAAATTAGAAAGCTTCTGATATCTAAATTCCTCTAAATGGATATATCTTAGGCAGAAATTTGGAAGCCTCAAGGACTGTGAATTGTAAACACTGTCATCAACCATAATGTGAATACATCGTCAAACATGTATGTAATACGTCAGCTACCATGTTATGTGCTTGATATGCATTAAATCATTTACTGTTTATAATTACTCTGAGTTAAAAATAACTCTGTCACACAGACAAGAAAATTAAGAGAAAAGAAGTTAAATAACTTGGCCAGGACTAATTTAAAAGTGATTCAATGGTGCTTATAGATAATAAGCACAATAATGAAAACTGTTACATTTTTTTCGGAAAAATATTAATGCTTTAATACACTTAGCAAAATTTACCATGAAGTTTCCCGGCTGTTCCTTGGTAAGAGATAGAGGTAGACACAGAAACGAGATAAGGGCCGAAGGAAATCAAAGCCTAAAAGCAAGGAAAGAAGAAACATAAAATCTGAAAAATAAGAAGAGGGATATCTAATAACATAAAAAGAGAGACAGAGTTCAGAAGAACAGAGTGAACAACAGATTGCAAGGAAAGGGAGAAGTGTCACGGGCAATCTTCCAGGAAGATTAGGTGGACCATAGGACCAAACAAAGGGTAGGACAGAGCAGAAGACACAGCCTGGCAAAGGTAGAGATAGAAACTTTATGTTAAATTATGATAATTTATGCATCATAATTTTTGCATACATTTTGACTTACATATATGATTTTCAAATAGTAGCATTACTGAGGGTTTTCTTAGCATCTTCTTAAATTTCATCCTTAAGGTAAGAGTTCTGTTCACTGACCTTATTACTGGCCCTGTCCTCATCGCTCATATGCACATGAAATTGGCCTTTGGACTCTCTCTCACTCTCTCTTTTTAAATTCAAATCTTAATAGCAATTTAAATCAAACTGGTAAATTATGAATACACATTATCATCACATTCAACAATGAGAGTTTGTACCAGAATGTGACATGGCTTGATTCGTATTTATTCCCCTTCACCCTGCCCTGCAATCCCCGCCCCCTACATACATAGCTTTGTTTCCCTTTTTATTTATTACTATCACGTTCTTTTTCTCCTTGTTATTTACCCCTACACCCTCACCCTCTGGTATAAGAAAATGAAGATGTAAATGTATTCTAGTATATATAGTTGATATTGTGAAATAGAAAAGATTTAGAAGGCCTTTGGACTCTTATTAGCAGAAGGGAGCTGGTACTAAAATCGTAGAACATTTTCTGGTACAATCAAGAAAAAAGCCATCATCACCTCCCGATCTGCAAGTTCTCCTTGGTTCTGTTTGAGAAAATTAAATAAACTTGCTCTCATAGCTTGTTAGGGGCCATGCATATGTATTCTTTTCGATCTGTGCTAAACGAGGTCATTAATCTGTAAACTAAATCAAATTCATAAGACAGATAACTTTTTATTTTTCTCCATACTGTGTTTCTTGGTGAAACATTTTCATTGACTGCTGGAACCAGTGATTTATCAAAGGGCACCTGTTTGTCACAGAGTTTTAGGCCTTAAGTGCATGACATAAATCTAGTTGCTCTGACAAATGAGTTGGAACTATCATTTCTTTTCTCTTTTTAATGTTTTTCTTTTAAAGATGCTCATAAGCTATGAATTCTTAAAAAATAATTTCAAGCTCTGTCACTTCACTTCTGGCCTGAAAGTTAGTTTCACATTCTGTCATTTCATTCTTGACCTGAAGGTTGTTTCAAATTTTGTCACCTCATTTCTGACCTTAATTAATTCTTTTGGAGTGGTGGCTCTTTTGTCTTTACTCAGCAAATTTTCTTTGTAACTTCCCAGCTATTAAAATATTGCTTTTTAAGCCTCAAATAGTGATAACTGATTGCATGTGGAATCACTATATAAACAAGTAAAGTATATTATTTCTTCTCTTCCTTTTGTGAAGAATTCTGGGGTTGCAAATAATTATTAAAACTCTTAATGGAATGATATAGAAGCAATATTTTCTATTTTAAGTCTTTCATAATTTTTTCTATGGCCCAATGAATAGCATACTGTGAAGTTTGAAATGTAGTGCATAACCCTAGGCAGAAGCTCCAGGAAGGATGTACAAGTTGTGTCCACATGAAAGCTCCTAGACAGAAAAGCCAGCAGATGCTGGACAAGTCTCGGGGCCAGGAAGTGGCGGCTTCTAGCAAGAGACTGTTCCTGTCTACCCAAGAGCCCTGTAGACTGCAGACTGTGGAATGGAAC
>PVIR01005384.1:0-72500 GCA_004026965.1 Petromus typicus
GTCCTTTGTGTCGTTACAAGCTCAAAAATGTTTCCCATCCTTCTTCAGGGGCAGCCTCTGGTCTTGGGTGCTGTAAAGACAAAAAGGGACCAACTCGAACATTTCTAAAAATGTTTGGAGTTTTTTTCTTGGAAAAAAGCATTGAAAATCATGTTCAGTCGGTCTCCTTAATGTTCCGCGCGCACACACACACACACACACACACACACATTCACACACACACTCACACACACACACTCACACACACACTCACACACACACACACACACACACACACATACACACACACACACACACACTGCCTCCTCCCCAGCAGCACTGTCCCACGCCTGACTTTCTGTCTCATCTGACCCAGCCCGGCTCCTCCGCCCAGAGCACCGCTGCCCTCACACCAGCCATGGGAGAGTGGCCCGACAGAATTTCCAGCGATAACCCGCACACTCCGGGTCCACTCAGGAATAAGGATGAGTCTGATGTTGTCTCCCCGACGACATCAGGGGACACAGCTCAGGTGAGCGCCTCACAAACCCCAGCCCCCTGCACCTCAGGGCCCAGCTGCGGCTCCTCCCCGAGAGACAGCGGCTTCCCCACCCTCTCCCAGCCCGGGTCCAGACCCAGCGCAGAAGGACGAGCCGGAGCCACTTCCACGGGAGGAGGCCGGGACAGAAGAGCCTGCAGTGTCCTCTGTCCCTCGTCCCCACGCTGCCCACGGGGACCAGCTCCGCCGGGGGCACGACACGTGACCACGCACAGGCCACACCCGCCACCCTCGCTGAAAGCCACGCAGGCCTCGATTGGACAAGTCCTCTGTGCAAATGTAATAAAAGAAATTATTCTCTTTCCAGTTTTCTTTTTCAGAGTTAATCACGTCCCTTCTGCGTGTGAGAGGTACGACATGCCGGCTCAGCAGGGGCCGGCTCTGAACGCCGGAAGCCAAAGCAGCTCAGCGCTCGTCCCCAGGGTCCCCCGGGGCTTCCTCTGGACCCACAAGCCCTCACCTGCATCCGACCTGCCCTGTGGTTTGAAGCTAGATTTTATTTATTTGATATCATTTCACTGTTCCTGAAACATAGCCTTTTTTGCATAAAGTAGTTTTACAGTGTTAACAGGAGTCCTGAGAAAATAGTTTTCCTGGATGTTTTACGTCTCAGGATGGAAACCGTGGTCAGCCCTCTTCTTTAGTTTCACAGACATGTGGGGAGACATCTTTAAATTGAACGTAGTGTTTAAAGTCCCCGCTTCCAAGCGTTAAAAGATACATTCTTTGGATGTTTTGTAGCCCCTCTTTGAATGAATGTCATTTTCAACCTTTTCTTCCCCTCAGAGAAAAGCAGAAAAATGTTTGAGCCTTTTCAGGCTCGGATTCATCTTCTATGCCCTTTTCAGGATTTTATTTTTCTTTACAGGAGAGGAAATCAATTTAGCATTTCATCAAGCAAGAAATTTCACAAAATCGCAGCAGCAAAACTTTAACTGCTGTGTTGAGGATTTTCTGGGTCATATGGGAGAAAATAATTCCCACCCAAATAGCAAATGATTTCAGAAATTTTTAAAAAATAGACTATCAAAATAATTTTTGCTTTTCAAATTATGCACATCTATATTAATCTATAATTGCATCAGTAGAAGTAAAGTTATTTAAATGGACCCAATTAACTTGCACAAAACCTTTTATAAAAATAAAATTTGTCACTGTATTTATTATATAAGTGAAATAGGAAAAAATAAGTTCATAGAAATGATATCTAATACATACTTTAAACAAAAAAGTTCAAATTTTGTATACATGTTAATCCTTAAGATACGTGCATAGTAAAATATTATCAAGGAAATATACTGAAACTATGACAGTAGTTCTTTCTGGGTAGTATTATTTTTTCTATCTTTCTCTTTTAGTTTTATTACTTTCCAGATTTTCCATGGTACAGATTTTTATAAAATTAAAAAATGTTTTTGAGGACAGAGTCTCAATATGTAGCCCAGGCTAACCTTGAACTCTTCAACACTCCTGCCTCGGCCTCCTGAGTGCAGGGGTACAGGCGTGGCTAAGCACACCCTTTAATATAACTACAAACAAAGCACTTTAATAAACACTGTCTGGCAGGACTCTATGCTGTGGGTCACCAGCCACTTAGGGCTAGCTCAGTCCATTTGCTCTACTGATTAAATCACAGGCCATTTGTTCTGATGAAAAGATAAAAGTAAAAGCCAGTTGTGAGAAGACAGAGGCGCCTATCTGCCTTGGTCCCCACAGCAAGCCCAGGTGTGCAGGGAAGGGACAGGGCACACCTTCTTGGGCGTGTTCTTTGTCCTAGCCATCTCCTGCTCCAGCCTCAGTGCCAATGGCTTCCTGACACCAGACCAGAGGAAGGTGGAGCCGTTGTTCACATCTAAGAAAACATATTTAACTCCCAAACTTCCATTCTGCTGCACCGGCTACACCTTCATTCTGAGGATGGGAGAAAGCGTGCAGTTTGGCTCAACCCCTCCCACCCCCAGTCCCCCTTCTTCCCGTACCCCTCACCAAGTGTTTTCTGAGCAAAGACACTGTCTTCACTCAAGCAAGTGTCACAAAACAGCTACCAGAAGATAACCAAAGAGAGGAGAGACTAGGAGAGGGCAGGGAGAGAGCCAGTCGGCCATCAAGCATTGTCTGAAACCACCCCAGTGAAGCCATCACCCTGCATTATTAACATGCACAAAACACTCAAAAGTAATAAAACCCAGCAACAAGAAACAGAAAACAGAAGTCATCTACTACAGCCTTTGTTCACTGCGAGATTCTGATGGAAAGTCACACAAACACACCACAGACTGTAACGGCTGCAGGGGGGGTCACAGAAAGAAGTATTGCAGAGTCCTCACCCTGCAGACCAAACGCAGTTGGGGCAAGGACCTGGAAAATAGTGAACATGCAGTCCATTCAAATAAGTGGTACAAAGAAAAATCCTACAGAAATGGAGAAGGGAGATGGCTAAGGAGCTCCATGGTCATTGAGGGACTCTTCACGGAGGTGGAAGAGCACATGTTGCTTTTAAATTGCAGAGAGGAATTTGTATGACAAAATTCTGGGAGAAATAGACTCAAACTGTAGTGTGAGTCAGTCTGTGCTTCCTAGAGAAACAGATTCAATGCATCGTACACAATATATAAGGATTTACAAGGTAGGCTTACAGTGGCCGCCTCCAGAGTCAGGTGTGGAAGAGCGCGGAAGGCCGTCTGTGTGCTGGATCCGGAGGCTCCAGTCCACGGCCTAGGGCTCCCTGCGGTGTCCAGCTAGGGACACAGTCAGGAGGAAGATGGATCTGCCCAGCAGCCAGGAGAGGAGAGCCCAGTAAAGGCCAAGCCCAGAGCTCCCCCCAAGACACAGCACTGAGCCTCCTCTTCATTGCCCTTTTATCCCATTCAAGCCACAGCCCATCGATTGCGTCACTCACACGAGGGCAGGGCTGCTGTCTTCAGTAAATCCTTCCGTCACACCCACAGCCACGTGGATCCATTACTCAACCCGATACAATCAGGTAACTTTCACACAGTGTTTTCTAGTGAGTTTTGCACTTTCATTCTGGCACATTTAATGAGCAACATGTACCTCCACCTAATCAGAAAATCAGATCGCCTTTGTATCTCTGACGAAGTCCCCAGGCGCTGAGGCTGTGGCTCCAGGCAGCGTCCAGGTGTAAGAACCAGGAATACCCAATCTTGTATGTGCCAGTCCAAGTCTATATCCAAAGTCAGCGACGATGGCATAGCCCAGAGACAGGCAGGCAATGAGCAAGCTCACCCTGGTCCACCTTCTCGTCCTCTGGAGGCCTCCAGGTCCCAGGACGGTGCGCCGCACTGCACGAAGGCCAATGGCTGACATTTCTGATGTGGTCTGCTTTGGGAAACCTCAGGGTTTGCTGAGATCCTTGAACCTGACCTGTGCATCAGTTCAGAATGATTGGGAAGTACACTCTCTGTGGACACTGGCTTCCACCTTTCCTCTGCCTTCCTGGGACGTTTAGTTGGACGGTGGGATAGTCTCATGCTGCTGACCCTGGCTGCCAAGCCTCTCCTTCCTAGCTCCCGTCTTTGTTTCTCTGAGCTTCATTCTGTGAAGCGCCTGCAGATCTGTCTTCAGTTACTTCACTTCTTCTCTCTCCAGCTGTTGGGCTGCTACCTGAACTGTACACTGAGTTCTTTCCAGTTATTACATTTTTTCACTTCTAAATAGCTACATAGCCTTTACTCAAGTTTGTATTTATTAGTATTTTCCTAGTCATTTACATTTACATTTTGTTTGCTTTTGGATCACAGTAAAAAATATTAGCACACACCTGTAACCTCAGCTATTGGGAGGCTGAGGCAAGAGGACCCGCAAACCCAGGAACTCGAGACCCGTGTGGCAACATATGGACACCTGGTTTCAAAGAAAGAAAAGTACTTCAAAAGTTACAATAAAAATTATAACAACATCATACGAAGGCAATCATTTGTTTCTAGTCTCTTTTAATGAGAATTTTAAATGCTATCCGCTCCTTTATGTTTAAACTGTGACATGAACACCTTCCCACGGATAAAAAATTATAATAAGCAGATATACTTTTTCCTTGTTAAAGTATTAGGCCACTTTAAAAATTCTCTGTGAACAACTCAGTGTAATTCAGGTTATTGTGCCTGTAGAATCCAACTCAAGAAGGATAATTCCTTATGTGGCTTTTAATTATGATATACTTCCTAAGAATCTCCACTTAGAATGGCCTGAAACTTAGTGTTTTCTTTTACACACAGACTCTAAATTTCTGTCTGTTGACTGTGGGAGGTGTTCTAAATGAACTGTACACTTATATTCTCAGCAGGGCTCCTTCAGCCACACAGACCACAGTGTCGCAGACCAGCCAACCTGTGTGAGATTGTCCTTCGGCACAGAGATGATCAAGAGAGCCTTTGCCTCGCTTCCCCAAAGGCAAAGCCGGCACTCAGAAAGGCGCCTGAGTAGTGTGTCGAGGTGTGGCTCTGAGTGCAGACCACACAGAGCATCCTGGCACGGCTCCTGACAAACAGCACCTACAGGTCCGCGCAGCTTCCTTGGGGGCGTCAGGGTCTGTGTCACGTCACCCACTTCTTGTGCAGTCAGGGCCTCCTCAGCAGCCTCAGCTGAACCTTCCCCCTGGTGTGCATCTAACACCTCTTCCCTTTTCTCTGGAGATCAGCTTTTTCCAACTGAAGTGGCCCTTCTTGCTGTCATGGAGATAACTGTCCAAAGAGCGAGGAAGAGAGAACTGAGTCCGCCAGCATCTGCACCTTGGATCTCTCAGAACTGTGAGAAACTCTTGTGCTAGGTTCAAGGAACTTGTACAAATGAAAATAAAAACTGACTTGCCCAGGAACCAGGTGGGCAGTGCACATGGCGCTCACTTGCTTGGCCTGGTTTCTGACACCTCACTGTACTGGGCTTGGGAAGAATTCTCCGGCTTATTTGTCAACACAGACCAGCATCCAGAGAATATTTTATCCTACGTTTCAAAGAGTCATGCAATTGGTTTAGTTATCATTTTTGTTTGTTTGGACATTAAACCATCCAGAATGCCACAAAAATAAGTTTTTATTTTAAGTTTCAATTTATGTCATTCAAGTAATAGCAATCTGTCCGTTCCACGGGGTCCCAGCCCTAAAACGTGGAATGCCACAGCAGCAGCAGCCCTTCTAGCATCAGTTTTGACTCTTAGCTCCCATCTTTCTTTCCATAGAAAACAATCCTACGAGTCAAAGTAAAATCACGAATTTCCACATTATATTTATCCTCTCTGGGCTAACCCATCCCACGCTCTTCTGACTTCCAAAGCCATTAAGGTGCACATTTGTGGTGGCCTCTGGCTCAGGTGCTGGTGGAAGAACAAAAGCACAGGGAGGAAAAGGAGCGTGTGGCACTCTGCTGACCTTCCAAAGCCAAGCCCGCAGCCTGGGTGCCAGGGTCCGCATTTCTGCACCAGCACAACACGAGCCGATCTGGAATCCCAGCCCCACAGCGTGTAGCTGAGCCACAGGTGCATGGTGTGGACCTCACCCCTGGAGATGACCGGTGTTCCCCTGACAGTGGAGGTGCCGAGCACAGACCGGAAGGCGCTGCAGGTGATCCTACGGGCACCACCGCGGACAGCGGCAGTGATACCTGGCTAGAAACCCAAACATTCCAGGGAATTCACATGGAAAAGGAAAGGAATGAGGGGGAGGGGAAAAGAGGAAAGGAAAGGAGAGAGAAAGGGAAGAGTGTGGAGGCAAGGGAAGGAGAAAGGGAAAAATAAAAGAAAAAAGAATAGGAAACGTCAGGGAAAAAAGAAAAACAAAGTTTGACAAAAAGAATGGGACTGTGGTGGACACTGGTTGAGGCCATTGAGGTTGCGTTGCAGGCAGCACTGTCCTGCAGCCTTCGTGTATGTAGAGAAATCATCTGGAGTCCTTGCACCAGGCCCCTCATGAGCCTCACGTGGTTACTGAGATCTCCTTGCCACAGGCTGGGGCCCAAGCTGAGCTTTCGGCACATTCTACCTGCAGTAGGAAGGAGCCTTTGCCATTTAGTCTCAGTCTCTCACCACATACTGTGACACAGAAGTCCAAGAACAATGATGATTTCCCACCGTCATGCATTATGGAGCTGACAGAGAGTTGATTTGTGCTGCTCCTTGACCAGGATGTCTCTCATAAAGGGTAGAATCCAAGAGTTGGTATAACTTGTGCACTTGGTTCATCATAGTGCAGGATGCCCTGGCCAACTCATCCTATCTGTATAAATCGTGAGGCCACGGCCATAGGGAGGTTGTTCCTTGAGGTGAAGAGACACATGGTGTCTGTGCACGCTGCTCCTGCCCAAGGCCCTTGGTGTGTACGGGGACAGCTGCTGGGTCAGCCAACCTCAGTGCCAGGAGAGGCCCACGCAACTATAGCTGGGGACCATTCGCCAGGGTGGACACTTCATCCTCTGTTCCAGCGTCGAGCACTTGGTGTTTAAAGTCCACTTAAACCACATGCTCTTCTTGAGGTCCCCAGAACTATCTCAGTCTCCCTCCTGCATACCCAAGGGCCTGGGGACTCCAGGGGGCTTCTGACCACCCACCTCAGCCTTCCTCCAAGGTCAGGCTGCAGCTGGCGGCTCCTGGGAGTGACTGTCACATTTCCCCGGGGATGACACCATCGTCTTCTTGACACCTACATCCGCTTTAGCCCCATTATGCTTTCTCCGGCTGTCTCTTCTCTGACACCTTAGGACCGCCACAGACACTGCCCCACCTTCACTTGCCCGTGGTTACGAGGTGATTCATTTTCTTCCCAGAAAGAAAGCTGGACACCTGTGTTGTTGTTTACTTCTTTCCCACTGTGAAGTTTTTTCTCGGTTCCCTAATTATAGCTCAAAAGGTCTTTTCTTTCAAAAACGCAGTCTATTATCAGACACAGTGCTGACTTTCAAGATGCAGGCTCTTATTTTAAAGAGTAAAATTAGACACGAGTTACTGATTATGTCTGTCATTTTTCTGCAAAGAGTGTGGGTAGAAAGGGTTAATGGAAATGTAAGGGAGTAAAAACTCAGTTAACAGTTATAAATAGGATCCACTGTACACATTTCAACATCTACTCTTGAGTTTTAGTTCAGTAGTTGTGCTATTATATGTTTTACAGTGCTTTATTACATTACTCTGTTTAATCATTACAATGAATGTCACAGAGGGTGGGGGCTGCTCACGAGTAAATGAGAGTTAAGCTGGAATTTTCTGGACAGCAGGAGCCTTGCCTTAAGATGTAAACCTTCTCAGGGTGATTCTGAAACTTGGGCTTTTAACCTTTTCATTATGACACTTTTTCCAATAGCCATACACCTTTTTCAACTCAGGAAAGATGAGAGCAACCCAGAAATGGCTCAGGTTAAAGGAAGCTGCTTACAACACACCCCATGCAGCCCTGCGCTGGGAACGGTCACTTCAGCAATGTTTTCCTGCTCTGAACTGCATATTTGCCTTAGTGTTTCGAACCGAATCACATTTCAGACAATTCACCTGAGGTGAAGACTCTCACTCACTTAAATCATAGGTCGTCTGAGTGAAGCAACATGTCTAACTCTAAAATAAAACTTGATTTTTGCTCTTCATATTTCTCATCAACATTTAGATAATCCACACCCTCAGATGCCTGATCACTCTTTCAGAGAACAACAGAAGCAAACTCTGTGGCTGGTGGCACAATCTCAGCCATGACATAATTACACATTATTTGTAGATGTGTTGGTTTTGTCTTCCAATTTTTCTTCCCTGTCACAACAATTGACAGAATTCTTTAAAAATAGTAAAGACATTAGTATAAACCTTAGTTTCATTTTCCTAAGAGTATGAAATTAATTCTAAACAACTTTTTGCTGCACATCATCTTGTAGATGTTAGTTAAAATGTGGAAATAAGTTTGTACTTTGGGGAGAGATGTTTTCTGATAATAAAAAAGAAGACCCAAAAGCACACAGTGAAGGAAATCCTGCCAAGGTCCTGGGGTTGGCAGTTCATCCTAAGTGGCATCTAGTTTGGAAGGCCCCAGAGAGGTCACTGGACAGTGGGTCGTGTCCTTATCAGTGCTGGAGACCGCTGCTGCTCACAGCCTGGTGGAGGACACAGGAGCGGGGCTCAGTCTCTCCCTGGGGCTTGGCCGTGCTCTGCTTCTTGGGCACCAGGACTGAGCAGCTCTGCCCCACCCATGACCCACCATGATGTTCTCGCCTTGGTGTCAGCTGACCACGGGCCAAGTCAACCTCTTTCCTTTAAGTTCCACATGTCAAGTACTTCATCCCACAACAGAGAGCTGACTGACATATGGGGTAACTGACAGCTGATCCAATTCTACATCCTCATCAGGTTAGTCATTTTAGACAGACCAATCAACGTGACCTGACTGTAAAATTCTGACCTTTGTCCTTGAAAATCAAAATTAGGACTTGAGGCCTTTGCCCAGCAGTGTCTTCTCAGCTCAGCAGTGCTAAGTGGTCAGGCACTATTTCACCCATCTGCTCAATCAGTGGCTTCTTTCAACTCGTAAACTAAGCTTAGGATATTTTCCCTTTATAGCTCTGCTAACATATTCACGTTACTTCCTGACACCAGGCAGTGAAAATTAACTCCCTGTATGTGCTACTCCAGGAAGAACCAGATTTTGCACTTTAACGGTTGATTCAATTATAGAAAGAGAAACCAGAAATGGAGTTCTGAGGAAAGTGTGTTTCAGACTGGAGACTGACAGACCCCAGGAAACCAAATTAAGTCTTCTTAACTTAAAAAGATCTTAATGGGAGATACATGAGGAGAAAAGACCAAAGCACATCAGAGCACTCTCATCGTGGCCGCAGACCCAGCACCCTCACCGTCTTCCTCCTCATGCTCCTCCTTCTTCCTTCCGCAGCCCTGGCCTCCACCGAAGTCCTTCAGTCAACCCAGCCTGGAAAATCATCACTCACACATGAACAAGCTCAGGGTGCATGCGGCTCCCTGGAAAGGAAGCTCACACGAAACCTACACAAAGACTTGGATCATAGGTCCCCCAGTTAAGTGATGGAGAAGGGATGTTATTGGGGGGAAGTGGAGGAAAGAACTTCCTTGATGATGAGAATTTTGCCATCTACCTCTTTCTAATGTCGACAAAGGTGTTAGACTCCGATTTGTGTTCCAAGCATCACCACCTGCGCCACAGTGCAGACACTGGCACTCTGCTGAGCTTCAGTTCCCATCACCCCTTTCATGGGAAGTCCCCTCCTTAGCCAGAGTATCTCTTGCTGTCAGGTGCAGTGCAGGCAGGAGGACCCAGGTTTCTTTTTTTGTTGTGGGGAAGTAAAACAGCCATCGCTGTCTTGTCACTGAGCTCCCTTTTCTTACACACAGACCTGCTTGAATCAAACCAATCTGAACTTTCTAAGCACAAATCAGAAATAGCAGGAAACTAAGGAGAGAAGTAGAGATTGAAGTACATTCCAAGAAAGCCAAGGAGTTTGGAATTTTGATAGAGAAAAATTAACGACATGTTTTAGCTGCACCAGAAAGTGTGAGATCACAGACAAGTCTGCCTGTGCTGGCTCTTACTTCCCTCGAATGCAGAACATCCTGGTCCAGGTTACCACGTGACCAGTCAGGTGGCCGTCAGTCAGGCGACCTCAAGAGAAGCTGGCTTCCAAATTCTAAGCAACACCCTTCACCTCAGCATACTGAGGTTTCAGAGAACCTGAATCCTTACATGCTGGCTTCAGCTGGACTCGGACAGTAACCAGCACCTCAGGGGGCAAAGCGAGTGTTCTGTGTGTTCACGGAGTGTAGAAACACTGGAGAGCAGGGCACACGCACAGGACTGTCGTCTTTACAGCCTGCATGTGCACTTTCTCCACCAAACTCTCCACGATGCTCAGGGAAAAAGCAGAGGGGCTCAGCTCAGGTCAGTCTGTATATTCTCTGTCACCTTCAGTACTGCTAGCTGCCATATTGAAATTCAAAATCGGCTTCATAGTCATTTGCAAATAAGGAGGCACCGCACAGTGTACAACATCATTCTAATGTGTTTTTAGCCTAACATAAGCTGTCTCGATCATAGCAGGAACACGTGCTAAGTGCTCCTAAGTTCCACGGAGGCTGAGGAAGTCAGGCATTGGCTGCATGTAATGTGCAGGGTCAACTCTCCTGAGCCTCAAATTCTCCCCTTCCAAATCTTCCCTCCAGATTCCTCTAGGCAAGAAAAGTCAGGTTATATCTCTATTTTTCATTCATGCCCAATAGTTATCACTGTAAATAGTTTTAGGTCTTTAGAAAATTATATTTTTTGTACAATCTCTTCTTCAGTTCAGTGCTGACTTTCATTTCTTAAATTAAGAATTAGAAACATAGGAAAGAAATGTTGTAACAGAAGGTATGAGTGTTCTGGAAGGAAATGTACCTGTTTGAAAACTCTGGCCTCAACTCAGGGCCCCGCCATTTATTAGCTAAGAGACTTGTGCAGGCACACGAGCCCCTGGAGCCTCAGCAGCCCAGTGTCAGAGTTCACAGAATAACTCAACACACCGTGAAGATTAAGCATGGCAGACAATGACACTCCTGGCATGCGGGTGGCCAGTTAATACTGAGGAGCCCAGGGCAGGTCAGCAGCTGACCTCCCTTTATCTCTGAGACTCTCACTTTCTTTCAGAAACCTGTCTCTTGGATTTTCTTTCTCAATAAACAACACTGAGTTTGAGAAAAGGCTCAGCTTTTTCTAAAGTAAAGAGGGGAAAGCAAAGAGAGGATGTTTCGTGCCCTTCTTCAGCCAGGAAATGGAGTGGAGATGGTCTTGCTCTCAGCTGGACAGTCGGGCAGGAAGCTGACCCGCCTGCTCCCCTCTCCCCAGCCCCAGCTTACCAGGGCTGAGAAACTGGTCCTACAGGTGTGACAGGTTCCTGGAGTGGCAGAGTCCAAGTTGGCCAATCGAGATGGAGATCACACTCTTGCAGTAGAATTGCTACTCCAGGCCATGTCCTGTGCCCTCGGGCTAATATCTAAATTACTTTCTTCCTCTCTAAAATTAAAAGCCTGAACTAGAGAGGCTCCAATAGTCTTCTGGTGGAGAATGCCTGCCATTTCCAGGCTGGACCCCTTGGTTTTCTTGACCCCGCAGAATAGTCTAGGAGATTGGCAATGGCAAAGTGCACACGGAGGTCCAAACCGTCCTTTTCAACCCTGTGACCTAACACACGCCCTCCTGACTACGTCCTTTGACCACA
This sequence comes from Petromus typicus, assembly GCA_004026965.1. Lineage (NCBI taxonomy): Eukaryota > Metazoa > Chordata > Mammalia > Rodentia > Petromuridae > Petromus > Petromus typicus. The sequence goes on from PVIR01005384.1 coordinate 11,750, forward strand.
AATGGTGAGCAGGGCTGGAAGCTTCTTCATTAAACAATCACAGACCCAGTGAGGCTGTCAAGCAGTGGTGGGCAGATTTCAAAATCAGTGAGACAGTCTAGACTCGAAAGCCCTCTCTAAGCTGTCATGTCAGCTTAATCTGTGTTTCTCAACAGGTCCATAAAAGTCTCTTATGAGGAGATTATATCCAGTGCTTGCTGAAAATCTTGAGAGAATGGCCAAAAATCTGCACCTTGATTTTTTTTGGTGATTGTCTATAGCTTATACATGCTAATCAATGAAATCATTTCACAGATAAAACTTCAAGGTCTCCAGGGCTGGGGATATAGCTCAGTGGTTCCGGCGCTTGTCTTGCAAGCGCAAGGGCCTGGGTTCAGTCCCTCAGTAACCACATAACAATACTGGGTGTGGAGACTCACACCCAGCAGCAACCAGTACCACATACCACAGTGCCAGGCATGGTGGCTCACGCCTGTAATCCCAGCACTCGGGAGGCAGAGGCAGGAGGATTGCTGTGATGTGAGTTTGAGGCTGAGCTCAGGGGCAGCCTCAACTACAAAGCGAGACCCTGTCTCAAAAAACCTAAAAAACAAAAAAAACTTCAAGGTCTCCAAAGCAATAAGGACAAATTATGGTTATGGTAAATATTTACTTCATTTTGTTATTTATATAGCATTGTTTCATATTTCATTTCATCTCCATAATATGTAAGAATCTATATCCTCATTTTACTGACTAAAGCATTACAGAAAAAAGTAACTTGCCCTAGATCATAAGAGTAATAAATGGCTGGATTAAAACCAGAACTAAGGCCACACAGCTAGGAAACCACTATATTGCTGCAGAATGTATAATTAAGAACTGGGTACACCTTTTCATTAAACATTTTGCTGAGATCTAAGCTGAGGAAGCAAGTTACAAATATATATCAGTTCCTATTGGTTGGTTGATTAGTTACTACACAAATATTTCTGTCATTAGAGCAACCATAGATTAGCCAAAATAAAATGACTATCAACTGCTAGACAATGTTTCAAGGATTTTCTCCAATCATGAAATGATCTAAGGTAGTTATTATTCTGAGTCAACAACCTTCCAACACTGATATATACAACTATGAACAGAGAAGTATGCTGTAGTGTCCCACATAGCCCTTCGAACTGGTCTTGATCACATGATCTGACCTTGCTCACGTGACCCGACCTTGCTCACATGATCTGACCTTGATCATGTGCCCTGTCCTGGGTCTGATGAGGTTGCTTTCCTTACTGTCTCTCTGCCTCTAACCCTGGTCTTGACCTCTTAACTAAATTTGCTGATGCATGAGTGCAATAATGTGACAACTTCACTAGACTCAAAGTCTCCTTTCAGGGAATAAAAGTAAAACGCTGTCACTACAGATACATCTCTGGTACAAGGGTTTCATCTGTTTTCAACAGTCTCTCTCAGTTCATCTGACTCTCAGTTCCTCTGACAAGGAAAATGTGTGTTTGTCTTGAATTCTTGGTAACTGAAGGAGGAAGGATCACTCAGCTTTCCCACTTCTGAACAGACCAGTTCAACCGGGATTATCCATATGGCACAGCAACAAGCATTGCGTAACTTTAGTGAAGCTGAACCAACCTCAGGTGAGAACTAGTTTTCATTTTCAAACAATTAAACATTTTAATGAAAAATACAAAATTTTCAAAACCATATAATTAAAAAATGTAAATTCTTCTTTGTGCTTTGTACATTCCCTAACTTTACATCTCATCGATATGACAAAGTTCCTAAAATACACACACACACACACATTTTTACAAAAGGAAGAAAGATAATAAAAATGACATCAAGAAAGATAACTTCCAGGGAATAAATAAAATATTTACCATTTATGAGTAGGTTTGATGACAATTTTCTGACTGAGGTTTTTGGTGTCCTTTGCTTTTTGAAAAGGGGCAGATTTTTACAAACTTTGCAGCCAACATAGACTCCATAACTTTATGCATTTTTTCAGATGTTGACAAAGTTGTTTCTTTTTAAATTTTTATTTCTATTAGCACATATTTTCAGTGTATAGTGATTACATTCATGCATAGCTACATTTTGTCAAGTTTTACGAAAGGAGCCATTTCTTTCCAGAAGGATGCTTAAAAATCTCTAGTTGAAATATGCTGCTATTTAAGAAAGGCTTAAGAAGAAAGTCTGATTAACTTTCTTTCCTATAGAAAGAAAAAGAAAAAAAAACCCCTAAGAACCAGAAGTTTATAACCCAGTTACTTAAGTATGTAAATTGCAAGCATTTTGGGTGCCTTTTGCTTTGACTGAGTAAAACTGGTCAGCACCATGACTTGAAGAAAAGCAGAATCTTTAATTCAGTAGTAAAGTTCCATTAAAATTCAAAAGAGGGCCATGGATTTGGCTCAGTGGTTCCGGCGCCCACTTGGCAAGTGCTACTAGTCTTATTCCCAGTACAAGGTTTTGCAAGTAGTAGGAGAAATGCGATAAATAATTCGTTGATGGCAAAGTACAGGAGGCACTTCTCAGAGTGCCTGCCCGCGTACTTCAGCACCTTGGTGGCCTTTCAAATCAAAAGTGAACCTTTTAACCTTGGTGCCAGGCCAGCTTCCCCACCACGTCTTGCTGTTCTCCTCACTTGAGAACTGTTGCCCTTCAAATGCGTCCTTTATCTGCAAACCGGATGTAAGAAACTAAGCACAGGAGGACAGAGATCAAGGAGAAATGATCAAGTCAGACATACTAAAAAAGCAGAGGTCCTCAAGATCCTCAGTCCTCTAATATTCAAACTACTTTTTAACTGAAGAACATTTTCTGTTCCAATAAATGCTGTAGTAGCAGATCAATATACAAAACAGAAACAAACAGAATTACTTGGGTGTCCCAGGCTGCAAAGACCACGGTTGTACCCTCTCCTACCCCTGCTCTCCCCACACCATCCAGGGTACAGTTTGTGTGGTAGTGTAGGCGGAGTTCCAGTTGACTGGCTTTGGCATCCACTGGGGATGAACATAGGGCATTCCTGGGTGTGTGTGGTGGGTCAGGAAGGTGTGCCCTGGGCCAAGTCTAGTCCTGGCCCCTTCTCCTGTGGTACTGATCCTCCTAACTGAGCACCTCTGCTCCACCACGGCCTCTGCCAGGGCGTCTCTGCCCTGGAGCCAGCACAGGTTAGCCCAGGACTAACCTTGTGAGCCGATGAAACCTCTCTTCATTCAGGCTGTGGCCATCGAGAATCGTGTCTCAGCACTACAAAGCTGACTAGCAGTTTGATAACTACACGGTCATGTTGCTGTTTTAGATGTTTAGCTGCCAGGGCAGAGATGGAACAAGAAAAGTCAGTTCAAGTCAAAATGCAAGGAAGTCACTTAAAGTTCAAATCTAAGCTCCTTGTCCACCTCCCTTTTAGGGATTCTTGCGTAGTTTACAAGGACTGGCTTCCCTGAGTATGTGACCGCATTCCGCTGTAGACATACGAACCATGAGCAGATAGGATTTAAAGTATTTTTGCTTGTAGGATTTGGCAAATCATAAATATTTATCTTGTCTTCCAAACACGTGTTTTCTAATTTAAAAGTTTTAATTACTCAAGCACCGAGCAATATGGGTATTCAAATAACATGCCCAAAAGAAGAAAATCTATCAGATCTTCAACACAAAATTTTGTGAGATGCCCAACAATTCAGGACTAACCAGTAATGCATGACAAGTAATATCTTAATGTAAATATTTTAAAAATCAAAATGTATATAAAATACAGGGTGAATAAAACATTAAAATTTCAAATGCATATTTGGCCCTGAATTTGTATAAGAGATTCACATATCTCACCTTGTCCTGCAAATTCTCTAAAAATTAAAGTTCGAATATAAAAACTGTGATAGGTTAGTTATGCAAACCTCAGATTGTAGGAGAAGGAAACATGGCTTGAAAGTCAAGCCTAGGCAGAGGTGTGTTCTTCATAAAGATGCTGATGCTTCAGTCTTGTGGGACTGGGTATGATAGTGAGTTCTTTGAGAACAAATAAGCAACGAGACAATTGCAGTGTGTAGGTGAAGATTTAGGCTCAGCTTGATCATTTTTAATTTTCAGAGAGCTACCAAATCTAGTCAACTGTTTCAATAGGCTTTCTTTGCCATTTGTGCTTTGTTTCTTAAAGAAAACTATTGTTATATAAAACATGAAAATTAAAATGTGTCAAGTGGACAACACTGGACTCTGTAGAGTAGATCAAACACACCAGCTATAAGACTTGGAACTCAGAGACTGTGTGAGCAGAGGTAGCTTCTCACCCATAACAAGGCTGGGAGTGACCAGCCTGGGGTGGCCTGTGGTGACAACAGATGCAAGCATATCTGAGGGTGCTTCTAGCCACAGAACCCACAGAAACTGCTTAATAATCACCTGACTCTGTGTCTGACGCACTAGTATTTACTGAATGAGTAAACAAATCATTGAAAGTATGAAAGTTGAATAAAGGCTGGAAATGAGTTGAATAGGACCAGGTTATAGAGAGCTTTGAGACAGATTCATGTTCTGGGTTCTGTCTGCATCTAACAAAGTTTAACAAACAAAGCAAAGCAACTCTTGACAGGAAAGAATAGTGGGTTTACTGAGCAAGCAGGTTTGGCTGAGTCTAGTAATATCAGCAATGGGCAGCAAAGACCCAGCAAAGTGTGAACGCTGTGAAATTGGGTAAGGAAGCTATGGCATGATATCACCTGGCTGCCGATCACACTTTCCTCCACAGATACAGGAAGTTTACTGGACACCCAACCACAGAGGACATTACCAAGCCCCCATGCTGCCAAGTTCAAGTATGTCATGCAAAAGAGTTTGCCACTAACCCTGAGTTACAAGCAGGAATGTCATATTCTGCTTCTAGGTTACCCCAAGGGAAAGAGGCGTGGCCTCCCTTTCCTCTTTCACTCTTGCTGCATCTGTGTGAGTGAGTCACCATCACCCAGGGCCACAGACAATGTCTCTGAGGACTCAGTAACAAGGATCTGACATCACTAACAAGTCTGTCAATCTGCAGCCTATACTTCCACATCAACAGGTGAAACTTAGACTGTTTAATCCACTGTTGCTTTTGGACTTCGTTACGACTGCAGAACTCACATCCTAACTCATACACATGGATGCGAAGACATAATAGAAATGAACATATCCATGGAATGTGGTCCTAGTGATACCGAAGGAAGGAGACGGATGAGATGACATATTTCACAGGTCTTATGTCTAGAAAAATAGTACAATACTAGAATCGGCAAGGAAAGGATAGGTGAGGAGGCACTGGTGGAAGAGCCAACTGGACCTGGTCTGTACACGACTGGAACGTGGTCTGAAGCTTAGACAGAGGAACAACCGAAAGTGGAAATGTCAGAAGTTCTGCATGGAATTCGGGGTTATTTATTGTTGATTTACTTGATTGGTTCAACATGATCACATTCAGTGCTAAGAATTTGTACATGTACATGATGCATCTTGAGTCTCCTTTTCTCCCCTTTCCCCTGCCCTCCTTATAACCTCCCATCCCTATATCCATGATCTTTGTTTCCTTTATCTTTAACATAGAATTTTTTCTTTCCCTTCTTTACTCTATCCATCCTTTCCCTTTTCCTTTTGCACATATTCTTCCTATTTCACATTACCTATCATACATTTAGGCATTTATTTACACCTTCAGTTTTCATACCAGGGAAAGCATGCAGTATTTATACATCTGTGACCTATTTATTTCACTTATGTGCATGACCTCAAGGTATGTCCATTTCAGTATAAATGACTCAAATTTATCACTCTTTATGGCCGAGTAATACACTGTCTTATTTGAAAAAACACACACATCTTTACCCAGTTTCCCGTTGATGGGCATTGAGGCTGTTTCTAAGATTTGACTATCACTATAAACATAGATCCATATAGGTCACTGTGGTATGATTCTCTTAATTCTTTCATACGTATGGTTTTTTAAGGAATTTCCATACCGATCTCCATAGTGTTTGCACCAGTCTACATTCCCACCAACAGTGGAGAAGGCTCCTTTTCCCCACTCTGTCAGTCTATGCCTTTTAATTGGCAGATTGAGGTCATTCACATTAATGGTTAAAACTGATATGGACTGATTTCACCCCATCATGATGTTTTCCTGTTTCAGGCTCTTTTATTCTTTGCTTTTCACCTTTTCCATTCAGTTTCTTGCCTTGCCCAGCGAGTTCACTCCGCTGTGTTTCATCGGATTGTGACACTCATTGTCTTTTTCTGTGATACTATTTAGAATGTTTTGGAGTGCTGGTTTTGTATTTGTGAAGTTTCCTAAGTGTTCTTTGTCATGGAAGTATCTTATTTCTCTGTCGATTTTGAAAGATAGTTTTGCAGGATACATCAATCTAGGTTGGAGTTGTTTGTTTTCTTTTAGAGCTTGAAATACTTCACTGGCTTTCCTGGACTTGAATGTTTACATTGAAAAGTCTGCTGTTTTTCTGATGGGCTTTCCTTTGTGTGTGATTTATTTCTTTTCTCTTATTGCTTTCAATATTTTGTTCTTCTATTGAGTTTCTGGAATCTTGATTATTATATGCCTAGGTGTATTTTTTTTTTTTTAGATATATCACAGCTATTGGAGTTGTACATGCCTCACTTATTTGTATGTCAAATTCCTTTTCTTGTGAAGTTTTCTGGCATTACATCTGTGAACAGTTTTTTCTTATATCTTTTGCACTGTCTCCTGTTTCTTCAGTGACTCCAATCAGTCTTATGGAATTCTTCTTTGCATCATCTAGCAGCTGCTGGATTAATTTCTGGTGGCCCTTTGCTATTTTAAATAAATTATATCTTTGTTTTCCATTGGCTGGCATCCTATCTTCTATCTCTAACATTCAGTCTTCACATTCATTCATCCTGTTTTTCAAACTTTTATTAAAGTTTTCATCTCCTGGAAATCTCTTTGAGGCTGTTTAACAGATTCCATTACTTTCATAATCTGAGATTCTATCATGTTCTTGATCCCTTCTTTAGTGTCCACTTTGGACACCATCTCTGCATTTTTCTACAAAATTATTTCTGATTTCCATTTTACTAGATCCTCTTTTGATATCTGTTTAGTGTCCTGGTGTTTGCGCCCCAGTTTGCTCTATCTATTCCCATTTTCCGTGGTTTCCTCTGTGGTGATAATCTTCGTGTCTAGCATCTTTAAAATTGTTTTCTCATTTCTATTATTTTATTGTTGCTGATATCTTTGGTTTAATACCTGGTCTGTTGTCTGGGCAATATTTAATGCAAATATCTTTCTTCATAATATTTGGAACCCTTAGGAGATGGCTACTTCCTACATTGTCCTCTTCGGATCTGTAATGGCCCTTAAGTGATCTCAGTTCTGGCACACCAGGGAAGTTACTTAAACAGAGCAGTCCTACCACTTTGATTAACATAATACAATCGGTATCATCAGCAGTATCAAACACAGCACAGGAAATGACAAATTGTGGCAATCACTATTCTGATACCTTTAACCTAAGGAGTTAGATCTGTAACCATATTCCAAAATTTAGAACTCACCATAAATGTTTACAACATACAGGTCCTTCAATTGAACAGCATCACCCTTTGGAAATAAAAGATCACCAGGTACTTAGGGGGAGTAGAGAGAGGAAGAGGGAGAGATTAGAAACACAGACGAGGATATATAAAGATCACACAAACCCTGGGAAACCAATGGAGACTAGAGGAGAAAGAAACAGGAGGGAGAAATACAAAACAGAGCAGACTAACAACAGCAGGACCAGTAGAAACTGTATTCATTCTCCTATAATAGCGCAGAAGAAAGAGAAAGCAGGAAAGACTGAAATATATTAACTTCTGGAAACTGATACTGACCAGAGGACAAGAATAGAGGTACCCAGCAGAAACAGGCTAACAGGAAACTATTTTTCCTCTCCTGAAAAACTAAAAGCAGTTGAGAAAGACCTGAAATTTGACAGACTTAGCAGCAAGAGAGTAGAGAAATGAAGAACGAAAGGCAGGTCAGAAAAAAGAAAAGAACAACAGCAGCAACAAAAACACAAAACAAAAAACATTACCAAAAGAGCCCTTCATAGCATGGATCTGGTGTTTCCTGTGGATGGTCTGGGCAGCAGCACCCAGATCGGAGTTGACTAGTCATAGGGAGACAGCTGTCATCCTGTCTAGGTTCTGGCTCTAATGCCTGAGTTGAGCTCAGTGAACTCCTGCAGGCTGAACAATGCAAGAGTCAGGGTCCTGTAGGTGGGACTGACTGCAAACTCACCAATGGTTGTAATCAGCAGGATTTCTTCACTCTTCCAGTGTGTGATATTTTGTTGTGGCAGACATGACACGTATGCACTAGCGGCCTTTGCTTAGGTCTGGCACCGCTGCCTCCTTTATTCGTGTGCACAGACAAGTAAATGAAGTCTCTGGGGCTCCCCACCACATGCCAATTCCATGAGAGGTCAGCACCCAAGCATCAGTGTGGGCAGATGAGAAGATGGCGTCTCTATGGGCTCTTCCTCCCACACTGATCATGTGGGAGCTCAGGGTCAAGCTCTGTGGGGAAGGCAGGCCAGAAGCCTCCTCACACGGGGGCAGCATTTATTCAGCATGCAGAAAAGCAGATGGAGTTTCAGGCTATGTCTTCTCTCTAGTTGTGGCCTAGAGAATGTACATGATATTTGCCCTGGGAGAATCGGGGAAGATTCCAGAATCTTTACCACTGCATCTTCATTGAAAGCAATCATATGAATTTGCTTTGTGTAGGAAACTAATTCTCCTTTCATTTCCTTTGAAAAGAAATCTGTTGGTCATCTTCTCTCCTCCTCACAGAGTGATCACATTAGTCATGGTCCCTCATTGTCTGGGGATTGTTTTCACTGCTCTGGTTTTAGTGTTAGACTGGAGGTCTGTAATCAGGCTTTTCAGAAGTTCTTCAGACAGGTTCCCATTTGGAGTCCCACACTCTCAGTTTATGCATGATACTCAGACCTTCCTTGTTCTTCTTCCAAGTGGATCCACGTAGGAGGTGTAACCTTAAGACAGCCTGGCATGTACTAAATGTTATGGGATATCTAAGTGGAATCACACTTCCTTTCTTCTTTTTGCAGTTGGTGAGTGGTGTGTCTACGTGAGGAAAGGGAGCAGCCATGGAGTAGGGCACTCATATTCTCTGATTCTCAGCATCCCATGCACATGTCCACCCTCACTTCACTCCATTGTCCTGTGTATTTCCCTGGGGTGGCTCATGTGGCTGTGAGCTCCTGCATGTGAGCAGAGAGCCTCCCAGTTAGTGGAAAGCCCCTCCCTCCTTTTGCACCTGGTGCCAGTGAAAGCCACTGTACCCAAGAGGCCCACTGTGTCTCCATAAGCTACTCCTGTGTCCTCACACTCCTTCATAAAGCCTTGAGGAAAGCAGTGACTTTTATATGTTCCTCCCAGCGTTAAACTTCTTGGCCTGTATGGATTTCTAACTTACATCATGATCCCTGAGCACCAGGAATCAGTTTAGAAATCTCACATGTGTTCCATAAGATATTCACCATTTCAGTGGGGGTAGCCAAGGTTCCAGAGGGAACTTTTATGTAGCAGTTAATAAAGTACTTTTGATAAAATAAGTCGAAAACACTAAGGCTAACCGCCCCGGGATGATTACGTCCGTCCTGACTGCTTTCCACATGGCATCCAAACGAACACTTCTCCCCACAGCAGCAGGCCGTGGGAGTGGGTTCGATGGGAACATGAGCTGCCCAGCCTTCGGGTGGGAAGGAACCAGACAGCTGGGTGCCTACGATCGTCCCAGTGCTTCCAACACCCTCTCTCGGAATCCTCACAAAATGCCTGTGACAGCGAAGTGCCACTGAAGGTCTGGAGGAGCCTGAACTTCTTACAAGACAGGATTTGAACCCAGATCTGTGTGGCACAGAGCCATCCTAACCGAGCAGCAGAGAAGAAGCCCAGGGAAAAGAAGGTGATGGTTCCTGCTTTGGAGCTATGTTGACTCTAAAACATTGGATCTAATATTTTTTAAATATTTTGATCCAATATTTTTTCGAAGTGGTCTTTACTAGAAAATCTACTAGTACTGATAAGACTAATAACCTGGTCAGAGAATCTTGATTTGTTTTTAAGAGCACTGCAATATGTCCACGAAGGCAGCTCAGGAGTATCAATAACTGTGTTGCTGCCTTCTGTGTCCACCAGTGATTTGACACAGCAAAGAGGTGGAGATGGAAAGGAGCAAAAAATAAATAATAAAATGTAGACCCTAGTTATAAAGAAGATGTGGGATTTTTAAAAATAAAATAGAGTATTACTCTGCTTTAGAGAATGATAAGTTTGAGTCATTTATACTCAAATGGACATACCTTGAGGAAATATTCATAAGTGAAACAAACAGGTCACAGATGTGTAAATACTGTATCTTTTCTCTGATATGAGAATCTGAAGATATACATGAGTTTTAGAATGTATGATAGATATTGTGAAATAGAAAATAATCAAAGGGAAATGAGTAGGTGTAAGTAAAAAGGAGAAAGAAAAAATATGATGTTAGACATGGAAACAAAGGCGGAGGATTCAGCTCAGTGGTTTCCAGTACCTGTCTTACAAGCACAAGGGCCCAGGTTCGATCCCTGGTAACCACACACAACAATACTGGTTGTGGTGACTCATGTCCACCAGCAATCAGAACCACATACCGCAGTGCTGGGTGTGATGGCTCATACCTGTAATCCCAGCACTCGAGAGGCAGAGGCAGGAGGATTGCTGTGAGTTCAACACTGAGCTCAGAGCCAGTCTGAACTACAAAAGTGAGACCTTGTCTCAAAAAAAAAAAAACAAAAAAAGGAAACAAAGCATAGGTATATAGAGGGCGTGGAGGTTGTAGGGTGAGTAGGGGAATGGGAAAAAGTGAGAACTTGTGTCATATACTGGTAAAATTCTCAATACTGAGTGTGATCATGATATGTACATAAAATATACCAATAAAGAATTCATTTTTTTTAAAATGTAGCCCCAAGTTTAGAAATTATTTTAGGTAGATATAATTTGACAACTTTTTGTGTAAGTCAAGATGCTTTTTTGAAATGGAGGTAATTTTAGTTAGCCAAATCACCTGAAGTAAATCCTAGATTCTGAACTTTAGTTGCCTCCTCTCTGAGTTGCTGGGGTTGGAAGGCTTTTGCAAGGTGAACCTTTGGAATCTGGTGGAGAAGGTGCGTGTGGAAGGACACTGGGCAAGCGTGGCCAGGTGAGCATGGAAGGTGGGTCAGAAAAGGACTTGCACTGCAGAAGTCCAACATCAGAAACAGCAGGATGCCATGCACGGGGACTGTGGGGCAGGGCTGGCTCTAGAAGGTAACAGCACTGGGGCCTGGGCAACTTCAGCTTAAACCTCCTTGGTCGTAATGCAAGAATAAGACTCATGTTTCATAGATTGACAGAAAGACAAAATAAGACAGTGTCTGTAAATTACTAGTGTAAAGTCTACCCCAGAGAAAGTGCTTAATAAATGAATTCATTACTGAGACTGCTCTTCATACTGAAGGTAAAACTTCTTCACTAGGCTAACAGCTAGCTGGAATTCACAGGCTCTTTGTTTATGGGAGGGTGAATTATTAATTCAGTTTCATCCAAAGCCCAACTGTCTCTAAATAGGACTAGAAAAAATCTTATGAAAATATTAATTACATTTAAAATAATAAATTTGACCTTATAACCTTTTTTCTGCTCTTCCTGACATCTTGTTCTTTTCAAAACTACCTGTATATAAATTCCGATGTGATTTTGACCTTGTTTCTTTTTGTAAAATAATCAAGAAATTATAAATCTGCGTTGTCCTGATATTCTCAGTTATTACTTCTTCGTTCTCCTGCAGTCCAGAAAAGGTTCCCATGAAGAGAAATGCAGAAGAGGAACCTTATTACAGGCATGTGACTGCCCATTTAACACTGTGGATTTAGATGCCTCTGTCCAAATAAGATCCAGATTATTAGCTTAAAATTTCACATTAACATTAAGAAAACAACCTGAAGTAACATTCTGAGATGAATTCATTTTAAAGGGTCTTATAAGGAGTGACTCCTGTTGCCAAGAGCAATCTCTGAGAAGTAAACTGACAAGCTGACAGCTTCTATATTTAGCTCTTCAATCCACAGATGCTGGAGAAAATCCTCATTTCTCTTTTTGTACTTCTCACTAAGCAAGGTAGACTCATTGTGTTTCTTTTCCTCGTCACCACTGTAGTGCTTGTCACAATTTTTTAACCCAGGTATTTAGGCGAAAAGCTCCGTTTTTAAATTCAGTACCTTTGTTGAGCTGGAGAGGTCATTGTGGTGGCCAACAGAAGAGGCTGTAGGGACCTTGCCCTGTCACTCAGTTGTCCAAGTAACACTTGTGGCTACATTTTAAAGCTGTCAATGTCATTAAAGCCCAAATTTAGAACTAAAAATGTTTTAGTGTATTTTTTACAAAGATACATTTTTCCCTAGAGTCCTGTTCACCAGATACATTAAACTCTTAGCATTACATTAAATATATTTGTTCTTTTAGAAGATGAATTTATTTTGATAGGTTTCTCTCAAAGGCATTCAATTACATTAAAATTAAAGGAGGAATCATTTTAAGGCAAAAAGGAAGAGGAAAGAAGGAATATGTTTAACGTCACATCCTCTCTCCCTAAACTTGAGGATGACGACCAGTCCCCACATTGTGACAGTCACGCCGCCTGAATGCACCATGGCTCTCAGCACCCGGCTCATGCCAGGCTTTATCTGTCTCTGACGGAGTGGCAGCTGCTGGTGACTCACTCACTCCAGTCCTGAAACAGCAGCTGCAGCTGCAAGCTGTGCCCCAGACATTCGTCATCTCTGATTGTCACCACGCCTTCTGAACGCAGCAGCCAGCTGTGGGTTCTGTCACTGCCGATACGGCCTCGCCTTGCAGCACCTGTTGTCTACACACTGCATGGGCTGGAACAGCGTGCCCGTGGGCATCCAAAGCCAGAGCTGCTCACAGTCGTGACAATGTTCCCATTCTGTGAATGAGATGGTGAGAAATGCTAAGGGCCTAAGTGCTCCCAGTGGAATGAGTCTGCCTGCCTCCACGTTTCTCTGAGGGGCAAGACTCAGTGATAGTCTAGCAACAAGGAAATACCAGATTTGGAGTAGTGGCTGGACTGTGTCTCTCACAGGGGTAAAGCCCTGGCCCCAATCCTTGTGAATGAGAGCCTATTAGTAAATAATTCTCCCTAATGTAACCAGGTTAAAATTAGATCACTCTGGAGGAGGATAGGTCTTCAATACAGTGTGACTTCTGCATTTACAAAGACAGCACACAAAAACTGCTTGAGATGAACAAGCATGCTATTGCAGCCACATACCTAGTGCTCCCATGTCTTGTCTTGACCTGCCGCAGAAACAGCCATCAAACCATCACCACAGTTACACATGACAAGCTGTGTACTGAAATAGAGTATTCTTTCCATGAAATTATTCCAAGCAAAAGAAATTCAGCAAATGCAATGTAAGTAGAGTAAGGAAAACAACAGAAATAGCCCCAAGAAATGGAGCCATTGAACTAAACCTCCATAATTCAATCACTGCTGTTGGAAAACAGCAACACAGAGCTAGAATCAGACACCATGGAATCAGGCAAGCTCCACCGACTATCTTTGTGTCCTAGGGCAAACTATATACCTTCTCTAGTAGCTTACTCACCAGCAACACGAGACTAATTTCACCAACCTAACGCTTCAGTGATTGTTGCCACTGTCACTGCTCATCTCAATATTGGTCATTTATAGGAAAATGGATGCATTTAGTGTCCATTTTGCTAAATGAAATAAATCAAACATAGAAAGTGAAATATTTTAAATATGGCTTATATAAGAACTCAAAATACAAATAATTTTAAAAGCAAAATAAAAGACAATTGATTAGATGCATGGAGACAGATTGTGGAGTTGGGAAGGGAATCTGGGGGCCGAGGAGGCAGGAGAAAAAGGAAAAGGAGGAGTTTAAAGAATCAAGATACAGTTTCTACATGTACCAATTCCCACAATGAATGTATCCATTAAGTCACAAATGCACACTAATAAAACATTTTTAAAATATTGGTCCAAGGGCCAGGGACTTAGCTGAGTGGTTCTAGTGCTTGCTTTGCAAGCACAAGGGTCCAAGTTCAATCCCTCATAACCACACACAACAACCCTGGGTGTGGTGAGTCACGCCCACCAGCAATCAGTACCGCATACCACAGTGGTAGTTTACGCCTGTAATCCCACGCTCAGGAGGCAGAGGTAGGAGGATTACTGTGAGTTTGAGGCTGAGCTCAGGTCCAGCCTGAACTACAAAGAGAGACTCTGTCTCAAAAAAAAAAAAAAAAAACTGGTCCAAGTTGCCACTTAACTCATGAAAGAGATGTTATATCCATCTAAGTCTCTGCTGTCTGTTTTAAACAGAAAAAAAAAAAAAACTAATTGCAAAATAAAATTACTTTCTTACCCTACTTGGGCTTTATGTAGTTGTACCATCTTATAATTTAACCACTTGCAAATTTTATTAAGAATCTTTCTAAAATATCTTGATTCCTTTCTCTTGTTGATAAATTGAAGATATTGGACAGGGCAATATCTTTTATCTTCTGATAGTTTTTCATGATTATTATTAGAAACATCAGATATCACTAAAGTGGTTTTAATCATAGTTTAATAAATATATCAGAATAGCCTGCACAATGTGCAAAGCAGTTCGAGCAATGACTCTCTCCTCTTACAGTACCTTACTCCTCTGTTTTGACCAGAATAATCTTCCACAGGTGGCGTTTTCCATATTTACAAAAGCCAGCTCTCATCCCCAAAGTCCTTCCTTATTGAACTAATGTAAATATTACTGTGCACAACTTGATATATTTGAAAACTTTTCCAAATTGTGCTTGAAAAGTTAAAATTTTGAACCTAAATGCAAGTATTTGCTTTTAAGTTTAATATATTTTCTGTTATTGATTTCAGTTCATCAGTATGAAATCTACCATGTTATGTTTCCCAAGCTTTTGCTAACGACCCAGTTGACAGAAATGCCTCCTAATATTAAAGAAAGTTCAACAAAGAAGAGTTCTATGGAGAAGGCCACTGGAGATTTCCACCCAACTTAATAGGGGTCCATTTTACAAAGGAAAATAGGAGGCCTTCTAAATAGGTTCTATAGCTGATGACTTATTATAGTTAAAATGGCAACATTCCTCAGATTTGTATAATCAAAAATGATCAAAATTATTTTCTTCTTCTTGCAAGAATTGGCAAAATGATGCTCAAATTCAATAGAAGACAGAACAAACATGGAAACAGCAGTTAAAGGACTCACAGTTTCTGATTTCAAAACTTACCGTGAAGCTATAGTTACTAAAGCAGACTTGTTAATTAATGTAACAGAACTGGAAGTCCAGAAATAACCTTATGTGTTTATGATCAATTGATTTTCAATAAGAAAACGATAGTGGATTGGCTGGGTATTCAAATATATAACTTACTTTGTGCACACACACACATATACACAAGAACTCTAAATGTAAAAACTGTAAATAAAGTTTCATGATGCTGAATTAGTTAATTATTTCTTAGATGTGACATCAATGCAGAAGTAACAAAACAAAAAATAGAAATTAAGCTTCATCACAGTGAAAAACTTCTCTTCATGAAAAGACCACCTTAGAGCTGTAGAAATTACCTTCCAATCATGTAACTTATGGGAGAAGAAAACCCTGAGTGTGTAAAGAATTTTTACAGTGAACTAATACAGAGATAAGAATGTGGTCAATGGACCAAAGCAGATTTTTCTCCAAAATGGCCAGCAAGCATTGAAATGAAACTCAGCACGAGTAGTCATTCAAGAGTGAAAGTAAGACCATTATAAACATTACTTCCCACCCTGTGGGATGACTGGCTCAGGCAAAGAGCAGGCAACAGTGTGGAGAAACCAGAAACTTCACTGATGGCTGCTTGGACTGGAAACAGTGCATCATGTTCAGAAAACAGTTTGATAGTTCCTCAAACTGTTAAACACAGAGTTACCAAGTGACTCACCCATTCCACTCAGACGTACACAACCAGGAGAACTGAAAGCTCATGTCCACGAAACTAGTTCAGGAACATTCACAGCAACGTCATTCACAGTAGTCAAAAATGGAAAACATAAACATCCATTAACTGATAAAAGCATAAAACACAGTCTGTCTATACAATACACTAAAATGTACTCATAAAAAGAATGAAGCACCATGATGTGCAACCAACATAGATGAACACAGAAAGAGTTAATAACCTACGTGCTGTACAACGCACTTAAACGAAGCTCAAAGTGTGCAAATTTGTAAAACCAGAGAAGGCTCAAGAAGCCAAGAGCAACTGGGGGAATGGTTTGGGAAAACAGGAAATCTGTAAATGATAGTTATAGAGAGAGGACAAAAATGACTAAAATTGATTATGGTGATAGTGTGTGAATCAATTAGAAACTACTTAATTACGTGTTTTAAATGCCTAGCTTATATGGTACATCAGTTGTATGTCAAATTATTTTAAAGTGAATGTACTGAAAAACAAACCTAGAGAATGTTAACATGTAGCATGAATATTTGAAAGAAAATTCTCGGCAGACCTCATGTTCTCTTAGTATTTTGAGAGCACAGAGACCACAGAGCCAAACCTGAGCTGACTTTCCTTTTCCTCTATACATGAAATGTAGAATTAAGTTCCAGTTTGTTACATTTAACATGTCTCGTACATGTGTTGCCTTTTGATTATTCCATAACAGTAAGCAATGTCAACAAATGATATCTGATTCCAATTGTTACCCCGTACACAGAGGCTTGCTAAGAGCTAGATTTTAGATGAGTGTACATTGGTTCATCAGATACTCCGCTATTTATCACTCAGTTTTGATTCTGTTTTCCAGAAGAAGCCACATGTTTCTGTGGAGGACATGCTCCCTTCGGTGCTTAACAATATACAGTCAGCCCTTAGGAGAGGCCTCCTCCCTTTTTGACCAGGAATTTGTGCACAATGGAACAGGAAAGTGTTGTGTTTTGTTTTCTGTTTGTCCTTGATGTACTGTTGCTTGAACCCTGGGTCTCATGTAGACTAGCAGAGCACCGAGCTACAGCATCAGTCCAGGACCAGGAACTTTGCGGGCAAGTAATTATGTACTTATTTACTTCCAAGACATTCACCATACTTTGGATCCTTTGTCCCCCGAGCCCCTTGTGGTACAGCCTGGTTCCCAGAGTAAATTTTAAAAGGTGGGGCCTGGTGGAGAGATCGGGGTCCCTGCAGACACGAGCCCTGCTCTAGTCTTCTGCTCTGTTTGCTTCCAGCCGTGAGATGAGCAGCCAGCTCCTCCGCACCAGCCACAGTCCCCCAACAACTGGCCAGCGCTGGTCCTGAGCTGCAGTCTCCACACATGAGGCAAAACAAGTCCTTTCTCTTTTACTGAGCTGTGGTTCTTAGGCATTTGCTGCAATAACAAGAAACTGACACAAAATTCACACCCAGCATCTTCCGGGATGCTTCTAAACGTGCAGCAAAGCTCTCCCAACCCAGAGGGCTGGTCAAAAAAGACCCACAATTGTGGTTCAGTTAGTCCCAGGCCACAGATTGCTGGACGCTAAGGCCTCCAGAAAGAATAATTTTCCTTCTTTACTCTCTGACATCTGAGTCCAAAGCTGAGTCCTCCACCGTGGATTCCAAGAGAGCTGCAGGGACAGTACGGGACAGAATCTGAGGCCAGGTCCCAAATCGGCAGACTTCTGCCAACCACATGCTGTTTTGCAAGACCTAGGCCAGCACAGAGCTCTTGTTTCTTGACCATGTTGCCAGCAGCAGTGGAAGCATAAAAGCTCACTCATGAGATGCCCGCTGCCCTGGAATTCCCCAGCCGGAGGTGCTGGGAAAGGACGCGGGGATCTGATGCATGACCTTCAAGTTTATCCAAGTTTAATATTTTCCAATTTGTTTGCAAAGGGCCAATAAAGGAGATAAGTGATTTTCACGCTTTCAGAATATTTTAGTGTTATGGGGTAAGGGATAAATGATTCCATTTTTTCTCTCCTTGTGTAGCTCTTTGTATTGCCGGTTTTCATTTTCGGTCAGTGTCTTTTCAGATAAATGGTTTCTGTTTCCCACTTTCTTCTGTGTGTCCTCTGAAAACAGTCTGACTGGAAATCTTTCAGCTAATAGATTCTTAGATTCATTCACTTGTACAATTACTTACACATTCCCCTCTTGCTGCTTCCCTACTGTAGCATTAGACTCCATGGGGACAAGTTTGCCCCAGAAGTTGACGCTGAGAGTTTACTTATTCAAAAGTACAGTGTTGGCTAAGACTACGTCTCCTTTCAACAGTGAGACTCTTAACACAAACTAAAATCAGATAATTACTGTTTCTTTTACTTAACTTATTTGTTGCTTGTAGAAAGAGAAAAGAATTGTGGAGGCGGGCCAGGGAATTAGCTCAGTGGTTCTGGTGCCTGTCTTGCAAGCACAAGGACCCTGGTTCAATCCTCGGTAACCACAGACAATACTGGGCATGGAGACTCATGCCCAGCAGCAACCAGTACCACATACCACAGTGCCGGGCGTGGTGGCTCACACCTGTCATCCCAGCACTCGGGAGGCAGAGGCAGGAGGATTGCTGTGATGTGAGTTTGAGGCTGAGCTCAGGGCCAGCCTGAACTACAAAGCAAGACCCTGTCTCAAAAAACCTAAAAAAAAAAAAAAAAAAAGAATTGTGGAGGAATCATATAAGATGAGCTAAATGGTCTTACAGAATGATGTCCATGTATATTGATTTATCAGTACATTAATCATTTACAAAGTCCTTAAAAAACATGTTTCACATCATCTTTGAAACAATGTGGCAAAAGCCAAATATCCCTGATGCCAGTCATTTTGAAAATATCCCTCAGAGTATTAACCAAGAAATACTAACTATATGGAGGATTTTTAAAATGCAACCAATTGTATTTTGTGTGGGTATAAAGCTTTATTATTTTTGCTGGGTTAATTAATATAGCAAATAAAATGTTTTGGGGGGAATGGAGAACTTCAAAGTTTGTAAAAAAAATACATTATTTTACAGTGTTGAGGAAGATTCATTTCCATGTGAATCGTGGATAAATGAAACATCTTTATTCATTCAGAAACTCCATATGCTTCTATTTGGCAAAGTCTAGTTTTCTTTCCTCATCAAAAAATGTTTTAATTAAAATGTTAAATATTCAAGCCTAGCATTTAATAGAAGTTTTACTGCTTTATTCAACACTATATCCCCAAGATTGTGAAACACGGCTAAACATTAAAATCTTTTATGCTAAAAAGATATAGTATTCTTAGGAAATGAGTTAAGAGATTACAATTTTTAAAATATATATTTTCACATCATTACACACAGTATATTTATCATTATTCTCTTTTGTTTTGAACAAAATTTTTATTACTTTATTGATACATTAAGCATTAAAAACAAGAGCAAGTCCTTACAGCTGTGTACCCCTACTGACAGTCACTCAGGACATATTTTACCCCAGTACTCTACCTAAACATTCAATGTAAACAGCAAGATGCACCAATAAACTCTACCAGCCAATCCCTACTTACTTTATTTTGCCCACTTCTCCTCCCTAGTCCCCTTCTCCCTTGAGTATTTTCTTCCCATTTCACAATACCTATTATACATTCTAGACCTCATTTACACCTTTACTTTCTCACACTAGACAGATGATACAGTATTTACACATCTGTTTCATATTTACTTCACTTATAACTATAGTCTTAAGATACATCCATTTAGCTATAAATGTCTCTATCATTCTTTGTGGCTGAAATAATACTCCATTCTATTTTCTTAAAACCCATATTTTTTATCTAGTCTCTAGTTGATAGGTATTTCAGCTATTTCCAAGATTTAAATATTACAAACTGAGCTGCTATAAACATAGGAACACATATGTCATTGTGGTATGATACCTTTAATCCTTTCATGGATATAACCAGCAGGGATATAGTAATAAAAATAGGTCAAGTGGAACCTCTAATCCTAGTTTTTTGAGGAATCTCCATGTTGATTTCCACAGTGGTTCCACCAGGTTACACTCCCACCAACAGTGCAGAAGGGCTCCTTTTCCCCTGCAACCCCGCCAGCATCTGTTATTAGCTGATTTCATCTTGTTGCCATTCTTTCCCGCGTGAGGTGGAATGGCAGTGCTGTTGTCATCTGCATCTCTCAAATGGCGAGTGACACTGAACATTTCTCACATATTTATTTGATGATTCTATTTTTTCACCAGGAAATTATCTGCTTATTTCAGATGCCCATTTTTTGCTTGGGTCTTTAAATTTGGTCAGTCTGAGTTCTAAAATTCTCTGTATATTCTAGACAGTAACCCTCTATCTGACAAACAGCTGGTAAAAATTGTTCACATGTTGTAGACTCTCTCTTCATTCTGTTAGTGGTTCTTTTGACATGCAGAAGTTTTTAATAGGAATAAATCCCATTTGCTTAATCTTTTTGCTAATTCATGAGCAACTGAGGTTTCATTCATGAAGTCTTTTCCTATGCCAGTGTCTTCAAGAGCTCTCTCTAGCCTCTCTTCCAGAAGTTTAGTGTTTCTATTTTAATATTTAGATCTTTATTCCATTCTGATTTTAGTTTAGTACATGGTGAGAGATATGGTCTAGTTTTGAACCTGAGCAAGTTGAGACTCAATTTTCCAGCATCATTTCTCCAGTGAGGATGGCTCTTTTGTCAAATATGCAGTGGTGTAGTCTGTCTAGAGCTGTTTCTGTGTCTTCTAGTCTGTTTCATTGACCCTTAGATCTGCCCCCCCCCCCAGTACTATGCTATTTTTATCACGGTAGCTTTTAAGATAGTTTCAAGTTGGGGTTTGTGATACCCCTTGCCTTATCTTCGTTGCCTAGAATGGCCTAGCTTTTACAATTCTAGGTCTCTTCTGGATCAAGATGAATTTTTGGAACATTTTTCTGTAAGTCAGTAAAATATGCCATTAAAATTTCAGTGGGGATTGCATTAAATCTATGTAGCACTTTTGGAAGTATGGCCATTTTCACTATATTGCTTCTTCTTACCAAGGAAAAAAGGATGTCTTTCCATTTTCTGACAAACTCTTTCTTTTTTTTCAGAGTGCTCTCATTTTCATAGTAGAGGTCTTTTTTTTTTTTTTTTTTTTTTTTTAAAGGTTGGTGTTTTTTTTTTTTTTAATTATCTTTATTGGTACATTAAATATACACATCATGATTGCACTCCATAATGGGGATTTGTACCAGTATAAGACACAACTTAATTCTCATTTTTTCCCATAGCCCCACCCACCCTACCACCCCCCCATATACATAAAATTTGTTTCCTTACTTTTTTGTTACAAAAAGTAGAGGTCTTTTACTTCTTTCATTAGAATATATTTCATTTTGGGGGGATGCTATTGTGAAAGGAATTGTTTCCATAATTTCCTTCTCAGTGAGTCCATTGTTTGTATACAAGAAGGCTATTGATTTGGGAGAGTTGACCTCATATCCAGCTATTTTACTGAATCTAGTTATTAAATCTAGAAGTCTTTTGGTGCAGTTTTTGGGGTCTTCTATATAGAGCATCAGTTCATCTGCAAATAATGACAACTTAATGTCTTCTTTTCATATCTTTATTCTTTTTACTTTTTTTTTTTTTTTTGGTTTGGCTGATTGCTATTGCTAATGTTGCCAGAACTATATTGAATAGGAGTGGTGAGAGTGGATATTCTCTTATCTTACTCTTCAGTTTACTGTAAAAGATTTGTTTAGTATGATACAACACCTTCCTGAACAACCAAGGGGTCAAAGATGAAATTAAAGTAGAAATCTGACAGTTTCTACAACTAAATGATAATGCCAATACAACATGACAGAACTTATGGGACACAGTGAAAGCAGTTCTATGAGGGAAATTCATAGCAGTGAATGCCCATATTAGGTAAATAGAGTGAGCTCAAATAAATAAACTAATGTTGAAACTTAATCTCCTGGAAAAAGATGAGCAAGACAAACCCAAAGCTCATACAAAGGAGGAAATTATAAATATCAGAGCAGAAATCAGTGCCATGGAGACCAAGAGAACAGTACAAAAAAAAAAATCAACAAATCAAAGAGTTGGTTCACTGAAAGAATAAAACTATTTTTTCAGCAAAATGTTTTATATTTTCTTATTTAAAATTCACTTGTACTAAAATTTAAAAAAATTAAATGCTTCATGGGTAGCAGTTAAATGCTCAATATGAATAGGTTAAATCAATGCTTAATAAAGAGGTGTTCTCACTATAAATATCTAGCATCGCCCAGGCCCCTGAGTGCTCCCGGAACTGTGCTGAGACCCGGGGATTTGCTGCCTTTTGTCCTTTCGGCCCATCGGCACCCCCCACTGTCATCTCCTTTTGGTTCACGAGGACTAAGCTCAAATGAGGTTAGTAAAATATCCAAGACTTTTCCTCCTCATTTACTCTTGATAGATATGCAAAATAAGAAGTAAAGGTCCAAAAGTATAGGGGGAGGAGGGAGGGAAGACAGGAAGGAAAAAATATGCGAAAAGAAGAAAAAAATGGCAGCGGTTTTTATAAACAGAGGGATGGAGGGAAGAGGAGATGGGTAAAAACAAGACCCAAGACATATCTCGTATAGATAAAAATCCCTGAAGATGAATGTGATCATAATGTATGCCCAAAATGTGCCAATGAACTTAAAGGGGAAAAAATACCCAAGAGTGCCCATTAGCACGAGGACTCTGATCCTACTCTCCCGATGACAGAGCCTAACCCTGACTGACCCACAGGCACAGTCATACAACAATATGAAAACATCATCCACAAAACAGATTACTATGTAGAGCAGCTTCTGCACATGTCACACAGCTTTAAACCTCTCCATGTTAACTCATCTAATCTTCACAACAAACTTAGGAAAAGGTATCATTACCCACGATCTACAGATGAGCATATAAAGTGTGCTATTCTTGATTTCTCCTTCAATCATTCCCAAATTTTAGGCTACTTTTCAGTAGTGCCCTCCTTGAACAATAAGCCAAGCAGAAATACAAGCCTTGTGAATTTCTCAAAAGAAAGCCTGTGATGGTGGTGCATGCCTGTAATCCCAGCACTCGAGAGGCTGAGACAGCAGGATCCCTGTGAGTTCAAGGCCAGCCAGGGTTACACAGTGAGTTCAAGACCAGCTGGAAGTTTATAGCAAGACCTTGTCTCAAAAAAAAAAAAAAAAAAATCAAAAGAAACACTATCCTAATCTTTCATTTAAAGGGGTCCTGGCTTGTAGTAAAAACATTTTCTACTCAAGAATTAAATACAATAGGCAATGAATACTCAATATTATCAATCTTCTTGAACTGCTCAAGAGAGATACAATCATTCTCCCCTCATGGATGAGAAGGCAGAATACAGGAGATTGCCCAAGACTCAAACCTAGATATTGAGTCCAAGCCAAACATACCCAGTGCTGCCCATGCAGTCTCGGGACACAATGGTGCACACAGGACTCGGCACAGTCCCAGTTTCAGAAGCACACAGCAGACTAGGCACACTTCCTGAGGACATGAGGAGACCCTGCACTTCTCGCCAGTGTGAAGCAGTGGGCTTTCCCCACTACTGACAGCAGCAGTAGAGAGTTGACCACGTCTGTGCATCTTGAAGGTTATCATCTAGGGCACAAGCTACACGGCACAGCCCTGATCTCCAGTTTTGTCCCTTTGACTCTGTCTGTGACGTGGGCCTGAGAGAACTATTACCAGTTTCATGAGGCACTGAGATGTGGCAGAAAGACAGCGCTGAGATCATATACTCCACAGTATTTCAGAGAGCAGAAACATCAGCTGACAAAGCAGCTCAGTAAATACAACTAGAGTGTGCTTGGGAAAAATCAAAGTGAGAAAGAGCCAAGCAGCTCTGGTAACCAGCGACAGAAAAGGATGCAGCTCTTTGGGTGTCCCCAAGTAAGAGTCAAGCCAGTGCACCTGTGGTCACTGGCTCCAAAAATCCCCCACATTGTGTATTACAGTATAAGCTGAAACCAAATTTGCTCCAAAACATCATATCAACACCTTATTTACTGTCAGTTCGAAGCAACAAATGACACCAACATGAAGCATGATACTGGGTCAGGCTGACTAGAGTATTTTAGGGATAAACAGTCACAAACATCAACTGAATAGCCACTTGGGGAAACAGTGACAATGAAAGAGAAAATCCCCAAAAGACATTTCCCAGCATTTTGGTGACATTTGTGAGAGAATCGTGTTGGATGAAGGAGAACATCAAGCTGAAAGTTTTGGTCTTCATTTCTTCATTTAACAAATATTTATTAAACTAGAATCTAGCTAGAGTAACATGGGCTATACAAAAGTAATCAAACATAGAACAGATTATTTTCATAAGGGATATGAAGAAGAAAAATAGGTTATTAGAGCATAAAGAAAATTCAAGGAAGGTGTGCACAGGAAATCAAGGACCATATCTTTGAAGGCACTAAGGAGATGCAGATATGTGCAGATCAGATACAGACACGGGCAACCTGGCCTTCACAGGACCACTTCCTCTTGTCTATATTCTACTTCCATTTTCATGCCTTTGGCAGCACATCTGGAATTTAGGCATGACCTTGTTCCTTTCCTACTCCACTCCCAGGACCTCTGATTTCCTATCCCCTTTCTATACACTCTACTCCAAGAGACCCAGATTGTCACTAGTTCCTAGTCAGAGTAGGTCAATGGATGTGAGGCAATTGATGGACTTTTAGCTGGAGTTGGTCTCATAGTGGGCCAGGGGATCTCCAAAGCCATCCTGTGGTGAGTGCTTTGATTTCCAAATACAAACTGAAGTAGAAATGTTCAGGGACCAGCAGAATCCTACAGTGGCTCCCCTGATCTCCTAGTGACATTGTGGTAGGAGTAGCCAATTGCAAACCAAGGGAACTTATCTCTACTTGTGAAAACAGTAAAAAGAGAAATCATATTCCAAGAGGTCTGCAGAGATCAGACCACTATCAAGGACTTCAAAGGCTCAGCAGTGACAACTTCCACATTATTTCACCTCGGTGCCCTGTGTACTACATTCTACCTCAGTTCAATTCCTAGGGGTTTAGTAGTGTTGAGTGTTTTAACATGTTCCTTCCAAGATAAGCAATGTGTGTCGTGGCATTTTTCTCCCCCTGCAACCAAAAAGGACATTGCCTAGTGGGCCTTTTTGGATTCAGGGCAGGGACTGTGTCTCTAGTGGAAGCACTCGTCCTTTTAAAGATAAAATCTAGTGGCCATGAAAACACTGCTTTGAAGTATTAGGAAGTGAAATGCTTCTTATAAATTTTCAAGGGAATAGCAGTGAGTGTCCCATCTCTACTCCTTGTTGCTATTCCTGTGAGCTGTGGCCACGGGAAACAGAGTGCCTCATACTGAGAATGCACAGATTTGGGTGTAGAGAATGTACAACCTGCTGGAGAGTATTTCCAGGGCCCAGCAAGAAATTGCCAGTTAGGTGGAACTGTAACGTGTCATCAAAGGGTGTCCCACTGTCCTCCGTGCCATGTACTTCAGGAAAGCAGAACCATGGGAATAATTAATGAGAATCTCTGAACTCCACTTGCCATTAACCAAGAGCCTTGATCAGAAGCAATGGCAGTGGACTAGAGAATTCTGTCGCTCCATGCTGGGCAGTGCTGGCACAAACACGCTTGCTGGAAGAGCACAGTCATTTCCAGGCTACGTGTCTTTTCCTATAATTACAAGGCGTCATCACGAAGCAGCTAATATAATCTCACCAAGCAGCTTGGCTGGCCACATAAGGCACGATGCCATGTGGGACTCATGCTGGTGCCATCTGTTGGCAACTGGGCAGTGACTGTGGCCAGGTTGGTCTTGGTGAGGGAAAGTCCACACTGCTGAGCCCACGTGTGCCCATCCTCCTCGAGACCAGGCCCAAAGGCTGGGGAAGGTGTGAGGTATACACAAAGTGGAGCATCGCAGATGCCGACTGTTAAAATGCCCACCACCTCTGGCAGTAAGCTTTAAAATCTGTATTATCTATTGGTTCTGTTCCTCCTGTGAAACCTGATGGATTCGGCTCTGTTCAGATGGTGAGGGCAAATAAAAGTAGATTCTGTAAAAATGGTTTCTAATAAAATTATAGTTAAACAAGGCAAATTTTTCTGCTCACTGTAAAGGTGTACTACAAATACCATATTTCTGTGAAAGAGGTGAAAACCCCTGCAAAGAAGTAGACAGAAAGCACTCCCGCCTCCAGATCCTTGCATTTCATATTCTTTGGTCTGATCGACAATCTCTTCCTAAAGATAAACTCTAGGGGACAAGGAATAACATACCCAGATTTCCTGCTGGGCTCTGCATGCGCCATTCTAAGTGTATAGAATCACATCTGATCTAAAGTTTACCTCAAGCTTCACAGAAAAAGAAGAAAGGGGGGAGGTGCAGGGGAGGAGGGAGGGAGAAGGGTGAGGAGGAGGGAGGGAAGGAAGTGAAAGAAAGGAAGAGATGGCAAGGGTGAGGGCACGCAGATGCTCTATCATCCTCTTAGTAATAAAGCACACGTCAGCGACGGACACACTTGTGGTTCTCTGTGTTTGCAGGACACCACGTGCATCTTTATAACAGGACATCACAGTCAAGCTCTAAGGGCCTGGCCTGCCCCTGGCTGTAGCAGGGCCCTTCCAACCCTCACCCCTCCCACCAAGCTGAGGCTGTTACAGGTTTTCTCCAGCCAGCGGTTCCACAGAGTGGCACCTCTGGTCTTAACGCCCAAGTAGGACTCTCCCTCTCCAAAGTTAGCCTCTCTCCTGCTCTCCTCTTTTCCCAGGGACTCAGCTACAAGCCTGAGCCCCAGACTCAAATCAGTGCCCCATTCTGCAATCAGACCTCTCTGCTCCTCTGCCTGGACACACCTGCTCCCAGACTCTGTCACCAGCACCATCTGCGGCACCTCGCTGGTCTCACGGGCTGCAGGACGCCCAGCTGGACTTCACCTGTCAGCTCTGACCTTCACCTGTCTCAGCTCCAGCGCTGCCTTTCACCCTGGTGCACACTCTGTCTTTCAGCTGAACTCCATCCCTCCACCACCAAGCTCTTTGTCTGACAACGCTACACTGCCACTTGCTCCGTATTTAAATGAGCACAAAGCCCAATTTCATAAGTTTCTAGCATACTTAAAACAGACCAGATGGTTTAACAAAGACTCAGAGGCATGTGAGAAGTCAGTACCAACCTGTACTAAGGAAACTTGATAGACACTGGAATATTGTCACTGACAATACAGAGGCGAAAAAAGAATCGTCAAGTTCAGTTTCTAAGCAGGCTGTCAGCTAAAATCACATTTATAAAGACAGAAATTGAAAAGCAAATTAGAAATGACATTAACCTTTTAGGAAGTAAATGAAATGTGTACACAACACAGAGACAAGCTCCAGCCCAGTCAGCGAGCTGTCACAGTCTGCACAACTCAGAGATAAATAAATATTTTGCCTGGCTTTTATAGCTGGTCTTTAGTTCAGCAAATATGTCTTGATTTAAAACAAATAACAAAAAGTAATCATCAGTGTGCCGGCACATCACCATTCATACTCTGCATAGAAACAAGTTCTCCTAAGTGTGCATTTAATTAGAGCATCCTTGAAAACAAAGGCAAGACACATCCTTAAATGACAGTTTTCAAACAGTAAAAACTCCATACCAAATCCAGAGAAATTCTGTCATCCTGTGAGTTTATCAAATGAAGCCATGAAGGTGATAATCAAAATATTGCAAACTGATCTTCCTAAAATCCCTCTCTGTGAAATACCACTATTGGTTCCAGTTTTCAGATAAAGTCACTGAGACAGAAAGGTTCAGCCACACAGCTGATGAGTGACACAGGGGAGAGGGGCTCCCCGTGCTGTGCTGACTTTTGAGGAACCAGACAAAGCACCACACAAGGGACATTTGGCTTCTGGTAGTTAGGCTCTCCCGTGCAGCTCCAATGTCACATCGTGTCAAAACTGCAAAATCCTCCGCGGTGGGCCAGTAAATCACCACCAGTGAACAGCAAAACGGTGTGAAACACCGCTGGAGCCATGGCACAGGATGAGCTTAAACTCTGCGTGCATGTGGGCACCAGCAGTGGGACCTGGAAGGTTCTCCTCTAAAACAGTCTTCAACGAAGGGGCTCATTTTTGAGCTCTCAGAAGCCAGCTCACAGAGATGATCTGTGTTCTACCTTAGAGGCTGATAAAAGTATGGTCACTAACAAAATTAAACCAAAGGAGATTCTTCACAAACCTGTAACATGGCCCAGGCTTTGAGATAAGTGTCCTTTACCCACACTTTCTCAGACACACACACACACACACACACACACACACACACACACATGTGCACGTGTGCACAGAACTGCTGGACCCTGGGGACATTAATGAGGCCAGCAGCTCAGATAGTCACAATGTCTGCCGGAAGTTTGAAAACTTATCGTCTGAGGCAAGTAATAACAAACAGCTCATTTGCAACCTTTGGACAATGATCTCATGTCTTCAGGAGTTAGGACCTTGATCTTGTAAAGTTATGTTTAAAATAAATGTGCATTTACATTTCCCTACCAGTGGATGTTTTTGTGACTACAATTACAATTTCTACACTATTTAAAAGTAGGATCATGAGTTGACATTAAATTGGTCAAAATATTATGTGTCTTTTTTTTTTTTTAGGTTTTTGGAGACAGGGTCTCGCTTTGTGGTTCAAGCTGGCCCTGAGCTCAGCCTCAAACTCACATCATAGCAATCCTCCTGCCTCTGCCTCCCGAGTGCTGGGATGACAGGCGTGAGCCACCACGCCCGGCACTGTGGTATGTGGTACTGGTTGCTTCTGGGTGTGGGTCTCCACACCCAGTATTGTCATGTGGTTACCGGGGAATCGAACCCGGGTCCTCGCGCTTGCGAGACAGGCGATGGAACCACTGAGCTAACTCCCCGGCCCAATATTATGTGTCTTCAAACATATGTAAATTAGAGTTTTACAGCTTAAAGATATTTGTAGAGAACACAAATTACCATAAGAAAAAAATCAAGTAAAACCTGGTACTTAACACACGATAGGCCTTTACTTTTCATATAGGCTTTTACTTGCTTTAGAGCACTTCAGCAGTTAAATTGGTATTTCATACAGGTCATCACGAATGTTGATTTTAGTTATCCCATAAATGTGTAACGCAGGGCTCAAACTTGTGACAGCCTCAGCCACCCAGCTTACTGGGATTTTGTTGCAAACCTGGGGCAGAAAAAACTTGAAGTGAATAAAATTTTAAAACCATTTGTAAGCTTTCTAATCTTAAGAGTTGTACTTTCAAAGTTTAAAAGAGAAAGGAAAAGAGACCGTTTTTGTTCTCATGCCCACAGCGTGACAGTCCAGCCACAGAGCCAGGACACTGAGGGACACTGAGGCTGGCTTTGTTAGCGGCACTAAGGGACACACACACACACACACACACACACACACACACACACACACCTCCCCGCCTCCCTGCCTCCTGGCCTTGGGCTGTGGTTTAACTTAGGAGTCAGTTCCCTGTCTCCACTGTGACTTCGGTGCACCCAAACCCTGAGGAAAGAGACACATGCCAGAGTCAGTAACTAGACAGAAGCCAGACAGCTAGAGGGCAAAACTAAGGTGACAAATGAGCCCCTGATCAACACCTTACGTGCAGACCACGGGCCGGCAACTGGTGCAGCAAGGCGGAGTTCTCGAGCAGCGGGGACAGGCCGAGATCAGACACACCTGGCAGGAGAGAGGTCGATCGACGGCAAGTCTCGGAGGAGGACGAAAGCTGCCCTGGAGCCCGGGCCTCAGGGATTTTCATTTTTTCTAATAACAGGGCTCAAAGATTTCATAATTTTACTTTTCTCCAAAAAAAAAAAAAAAACACAGGTAGCACAATTTAAAAAAATTAATAAAAGGACTGGAGAGCGTTGTGTTTATTCTGGGCAGTTTTCTGTTTTGAGAGTTGGGCTGGGTAGTTCAAAGACTGCCATGAACCAGCCACATGACCAAGTACGAAAAGAAAACGTTCGATACATTTCTGATTTTGTTGGGGGGTTTTTTGTTGTTGTTGTTTTGTTTGTACAAAGAGTAATTCATGAATTAGGCAGCTCCGAACAGAGAAGTTCAGGGATTCTCCCTGGTAGCCTGAGTAGCAGATCTGTGCAGCAGAGCTGGGAAACAGAGAAGTGACTTGATTGGCTATAGCCGGCCATTGGTTCAAAGTGGGGTGGGACTAACTATAGGTCATCTAACCACTGGCTGAAGCTCCATTCGAGAGTGACCAGTCACAAGCCTCCTCTCAGAAGTTCCAGTCTGCTTGCATGGCCCTGCCAGACTCGGAAGAGTCCACAGGCAAACAGCTTTCTGCTTATTTTACGTTAGCGCCAGAAGTCACTTTGTTTGCTCTGTGGTTTGCCTGGGAAACGCTCAGTTTAATCACATGTTCCTGATTTCCTATCGAGTTTAACTTTTGTCACTCTGAAAATATTTTCAAAAGCTTCCAGTACTGACAATACGTAAAGACGTAAACCTGGAGTAATATTCTCATCCAGCTTTTCCAGCAGTAGCAGTTTATCTTCCATGCGCCCAGTATAAGAAAAGAGAAGTCACTAGATGTGAAGAGCAAATGAAGGGCTTCATTTACCAAGGGAGACAAATCTCAAGAGAAGACAGAGCAAAAACCAACATTCACGGATCCCCAACACAAAGCTCTGGAAGCTCCATTAGCGCATTAGTGAAAATTAAACACAGATAGGTACATATCGCATCTTTTCTCTCGTATGAGAAAATGAAGATGTAAATGAGTCCTAGCATTGTATGTTATATATTGTTAAATAGAAAATGCTCAATGTAAAATAAGGTGAAAGGGGACAATGTTGAGATTGTAACAAAAAAGTAAGGAAACAAATTTTGTGTATGTGGGGGGTGGTAGGGTGGATAGGGCTATGGGAAAAAATGAGAATTAAGTTGTGTCATATACTGGTACAGATCCCCATTATGGAGTGCAATCATGATGTGTATATTTGATATACCAATAAAGATAAAAAAAATTAAAGAGTTAGAACAAGGCGCACTAATTCATACGCACTTCTAAGAGGTGATTAACTGGCTGAGCCTTTTATTAAAAAGGAAGAGTTTAAACAAAATTACAACATGAAATGAGTCACCCTGGCAAGTGGAACTGATTTTATTCTTTGCTCTCCCATGCACTGTTAAATGTATCATGTGTGAACTATACACACTCCTTGACTCCCAGTGGAACATAATGTGCTAAATTCATCTCAAATGGAAAATACTGTGAGTCTCAGAGCCTGGAACACACCTGACCTGCCGAGCATCATGGGCCTGTGCACAGCGTCCTGTGCGGTGGGGTGTTTCCCCTCGGGGCTGACTGGGCACTGTGGCTTCCTGCTGTGCTGCTTCCCACAGCATCAGAACACGTGTCTAGCCTGGGGAAAGATCAAAGTCGAAACGCAAAGAGCAAGTGTTGCCTACACCACCGTAAGGGCAAACCATCCTAAGGCAGCGGCTCACTGTTCACCCAGAAGAAACAGAACACAAGCTGTGTATCAAAAGCCCAAATTGGGGGGGGGGGGCCCACGGGTCATGAGAGCCAGGCCCGGGAAGGAGGCGGGGAGAGCCACGCTCATGGAAGGGTCGCTCAGCACGCCCCAGGTCAGCCACGGTGCCCCGGAGTCAAAGCTGCTGCAGTCACTAGCCCTGGTGAGTGCCGTGTGACTCTAGCTCAACCCCTAGCGTGCTTTTTGACGTCCTCACAGCTAACACACATTCGTCAATGAAGCGTATCAACAAGGTGGATGAAAACCAGGAACTGTGACCCAGATACTTCGGTCCAAGCAAACCCTAGCCACCTCCAGCCATCCAGCACGCCCGGCCCACCCCCCAGCAAGTCTGAACACGCGGCCTGAGCTCTCCTCTGATAGAGCAAACCTGTAACATAACATGAACAGCTGGAAGCAAAACCGCAATTTCATTTTTAAAAAGCATCAATTAATCCCATACATAACAAAGTGTGAATGGTATTTCTAAAGAAGGTTATGTCAGATTGCAATTATCTCATTTCTTTTCTTTTTATATATTAAATCATGTTCTTATCTAATCAGATATCGATGATGTTTCATAAAACGAGCTCCATTTTCTTGGTCAGTAAATGACCGTGGAGTTGAGATGTTGAACAGACCAGTGAGACTGAGGAGACAAAGGATGTCCCGAGGTAACAGTCACCGTCAATAGTCAATGCCGACGCTGAGGAAGGAGCTGCACTTTCTGAGAGGCAGGAGGAAGCACCAATGTCTACCCAGGGGCGCTGAGGGACAGCCTTTCAGAGGGACCATTTCAGAAAGTGCAGAAATTAGGCACAGGAAGAGCCCAATGCTGGGAAGAAAGAGCACAGATATCTGTATTCCGTGAGAAGCCTGTTGTCATCAGAGTTCAGACAATGTTATATCCTCTTTGTGCGGCCCAGGTGCACAAGAAAATCAGCTCCCAGGGGAACACACTCTTTACTGGAAGTTCCTGCCAGGGTGGCATCATCACTTAGAAACAGTCTGCTGTGAATTCAGACTAAATCGCCCTTATAAAACAGCATGGCAGGTATGGCAAATTACCCTGGTTAAAAGCACAGATTCTGAAACAGACTTTCTGATTCCAACGCTGCTCTGTGTATGTTTGGCTGATTTATGTAACCTGTCCAGGCCAGCCGGGCTCCCCTCGGAGCAGTGCCTGACCTGGAGTGCCAGCTGTGAAGGGCGTTCTGACTTACTCCTGCACTCCTCTCCTGAGCACATCCTATGTTATTTAATGCTCTTACACAGAAAATAGGCAAACGGTGCACCTGCCGAGCACAGAGCTGAAGGGAACAGTGCAGAGCACCTTGGAAAAGGTTCCGCTTGTTCTAATACTATTGACATAGCACCTTAGTAGTACTGTAGACACAGTGTGCACACACAGGTATAAAAAATGCCGGTGTGCAGGCCGGGGATTTAGCTCAGTGGCTCCGGAGCCTGTCTTGCAAGTTCAGGGGCCCAGGTTCATCCAGGTAACCACATACAACAATGCTGCGTGTGGTGACTCATGCCCACTAGCAATCAGAACCACATACCACAGTGCCAAGCGTGGTGGCTCAAGCCTGTGATCCCAGCACTTGGGAGGCAGAGGCAGGAGGATTGCTGTGAGTTCAAGGCTGATCTCAGGGCCAGCCTATACTACAAAAGCAAGACCTTGTCTCAAAAAAAAAAAATACATATGTGTACATTTTGAGAAGAATTTTCTTCTAAGTTTTTAAATATTTACAAAAAAAAGAAAAAACAGGCATGGTGGTACATACAAGTTCTAGGTCAGCCTGGGCAACGTCAGACTTGTTGAGGCCAAGTTTCATAATAATTCAGCCTTCTCTGGAATCTTGTCAACTCACTTTTAAGTATTAAAAATAAATAAGGCACAGTCCTAGCAAATTGTTATTGTCTCATCTTTCTCTATAGAAAGAAAACCCGAGGCATATCCCGATGGTCGTGGCAGACCCTTGCTGCTGTTGAGTCAGTTATTTACCGTCCAGTCCATTGACCAGAACAGAACAACTGGCTGGTCCTTCTCAAACGTAAATATTTGCTTTGGTTACATAATGTTAATAGAGAAGGTCACATATTCCATCAGCACAATGAAAAATTACTTCTCTCTGACCCAGAAAACTGAGCCTGAAGGAGAAACCAGAATGAAGGTGTTTGAGACAAGAACTCCAGCTGCCATCGCTGGCTGCCCTGCCTTAAGTTCAAGTCTAATTCCATTCACATCAGTAATTCCACCGATGCCTTGTGGGTTCGCGGAAAGCGAATTACTATATCTGATCCTAGAGACAGAACTTACTGTTAACAGCCCTGGTGTCCCTGGGGGGGCAGGTCCCCCTGCCATGATGCTCTGCTTCTCCCATGGGGCAGCCTGCTACTGCTGCCAAAGTCCATAGCTGACACCCCAGAAGCCCCCTGGTTGCTCGGCAACAGCCCCTTGTGATGCCTCTGCAGGGACCACCAGGCAACAGGACTGACTGAATATGGCCCTGCGCCCAGCACACTCCCAGGCCGGTACCTCTCAGGAGGGCTGGGTTAGCAGGGCCAGGGCTCCTGCTTCTCGGGACTGAGGACCTACATGTGCTCTGCACACACTCAGGAAAGAAGACAAAAGTCAGAGCAGCCCTCATGTGTACCCTGAAAGGATTCTTGACTTAAACTTTATGCTTGGAGACTTAGAGAAATTGACAGAAAAGCAGAAACATCAGAGCCTATATCCAACAGTATCTAAATGTTGAAAAAGAAGGCTATTTATTATTCAGTCACATTTAAAATATGACTTTCAAAGCTTTATGATTTCAAATAAATTTACAAGATAGCTACTTTTTATTCATAGATGAAAAGTGAACTAACCTTAAGACAAAATCACATTACTCTCATGAAAAAGTTGTGCACACAATATCTGAACCAGAAATTCTGCTCCAGTAAGCATTTCTAGGGGAAGCCTTACCCACACTTATACCTCCAGGGTCAACGTCTCCATATTTCACACCCGCAAACACAAAGCGACTCTGAGTTAGTCAGACTTTCCATCCATATCTGACAGACAACATACAGGCCAACCACCCAACGATCCAACCTAAAAACTTACCCACCCAAAACATGAGTCCAGCCCCACCATCTCCCCAAAGGTCCCTTTCCTCCATATAAGGAGGAGGCATGGACTCAGCAGGCCAGGACTTCCAGCCAATGCTCCACAGTCCTCCGTCCCAGTTCAGACCCTCACCTCATTCCACACTGTGCATGTTCAGAAAGGTGTTTCCATTCTATTTTCCAGCCTCCAGCCCAACTGCTGCTGCCACAGAGAGTACACACTCCATTATATTGAATTAATCGCAGATCCACAGAAGGTGAGTCTCCTTCCCCTTCCCAGCATGCATTGACCACTGCCTGACAAATGGCTATTTATGTTTCAAGATCTACTGGCAGTGTCCCCTCCTCTGGGCAGCCATCCCTGACTTGAAAATGACTCACAGACACCTCTGAGCTTGTTCAGATGTGAGTCACACTGCAACAGTGACCCCAGACACATCGTTCTGCAGTCTCCTACCTACCAGCATTGATTTTTGCCACTTCAAGGTCTGTGACCCTGTGCTGTTCAACTTGACCTCTGGAAACCTAGCGTTTTCCTCAGCATTAATGGGCATTTAAACAATAGTTTGTTAATAACTACAGGAAGAAAACCTTTAGATACATGAGGAGTTGGCATTCTAAAATGCTTAACTTCCCAAGAGGCTAGTAGCCTACACAGAGGATGGAAAGTAAAATAAAATAAGGACCAAAATCTAAAACAAAAACTCAATCTTCTGACTCCTGGATTTGTTTCCTTCTCCTTAAACTATAAGGAAGCACTGAAGGATAAATAATCAATGTAGTCCATGCAGCAAGGATACTAACAATCTCAGATGTCCACTCCTTTGTGTGTGACATAAATCTCAGCCTCATGCATGTGAGGCCAGTGCTCCAGGCCCGAGCAGCACCCAGGCCTGTGCTGTGATCACAGTCACACGACCGGCGAGGGAGCTGCCTGTTCAAGCTGCTCCATCAGAAAGCTCGCTAGGAAGGACATTCCCTTCCGACTAGCAACTCTTCGAATGACTCTCACCCACCTAGTTTACCCAGGCATCGTTGCTGCAACTAAATCACAGGTGAGTCTAATTTAAAGAAATTCACAGAATAGCATTCAGCCAACATCCTCCCGTCCAACTTCAAACAGAAGCTAGACACAAACAGGAGGTGTACGGAAGCTCACGAGCACCGGCCGGCGCAGTGTCACAAACTCACTCAACCTTTTCTCTCACCACCTTGGAAACTGCAGGACACAAAAGCCTCCAATCTCACGTTCCTTGGAACTTCATTTCATGCACATGTCTCTGTAAACATGCTACCATATGCATTACACTCGTAGTAATACTATTGTGTGAATGGAGCCAATCTGAGCAAACCCACAGGAATTCTGACCAGCAAAAGCCTGGTGTTAGCTTACCTGTGTGGGGACCAAGGAACCTGCCCTTCACGAGCTTGTGGGTTCTCACCCTGCTCTTACTGCACTGCCTCGACTGAGGGGCCAGCACTGCTGCGAAGGCTCAGCTGAAGGTCAGGAAGCGCTCACTTCTCCTGGCAGGAGCCTTCTGTCCCCTCCCCCTCCCTTTGATTCTGTTGTCTCCAGGAATGACCTGGAGCCCTCCACCCGCCAACCAGAGGTGCTCCTGTCCCAGGGACAGGGTCATGGCTGTCCCGACTGGGCTGGTGAGTTTCCCGGCCACAGCAATGCACCAAGATGGGCCTTTGTGGGAGCTCTCTGTGCTGACCCAGAGCAGGGGCCTGGGCAGAGGGCACTGCTTCTCTGTGAACTTACACTGAGAAGCTAGTCTCGGAGCTGTGCATAGCCACATTGTCACCAAGCAGAGCTGAGAATGAAGCCCCTCTGAGGAGAGATTGAGGAGAGAGAAGGAAACGAGTCTCATCAAGCACCTTGAACTCCAGGGCGAGCTGTGACCGAAAGCGGAGCGTTCAGGGCTATAAACGGAGAAGCTCCTTCCTCCTCCACCTCACGCTCGGGGCGGGCTGTGCCTCATTGTGGCCATCATGTTCCTCACTAATGTGCATGAGGCTCTCAGTGTCTCAGTCCTCAGTGAATTCAACGGGTCATAGAAAGACCAGAAATAGTCAGGGAGAGACCACATGCTTTAGACAAACTAACAGTGTGTTGTACAGTAAAGGTAAAGGGAAATGACTTTTGTGTTTACATGACTTTGTTTGTAGTGTTCGGTTTGTTTCAGGTTTTTTTGAAGACAAGTAGGCCTATAGATTATAGTTAGCAAGTGACCGTCAGAATATAAATTTAAATTTTCTAAAATTTCAAGAGTGTCCAACCTTGCAGTGAATACCTTTCTCCACACAGAGTCTGAGAAGCAGACCCAGGCAGAACGGAGAGTCAGTCAGGATATGCGAAGGCACGAGGGGCTTGCAGTGACCAGTAGAGACAGGAAGAGGAGGCCCCTGGTCACAGTGCGGGCGGCCTTGCGGCTGTGACACCGCTCTGCCTGGGCGGGGGTAGGTGCAAGGGGCCGGCCAGAAACTCACGAACCCCCAAGGCCTGCACTGCCTGTGCTGATGAGCAGGTAGCCCACCGATAAACAGCTTATCTCGAGCACTCAAAGAAAGGGAGAACAGATGAGTTAAAAAGGTAATCCTCCGAATAAAGTCACAGGCTTCTCGGAGAGCTGAGTAAGAAAGGCAGATGGAGGAGTAGAATCTCAGAATGTGAGATTTTTATGAAGAGAACCACACCCAGGGGCAGGTCCAGGGAACGGAGGCTGAGAACGTGGATCAGTCACCGTCTCTCTGCACACAAGTCACCCTGGCCAAGCAGGAGGCCAGAAGGAGGCCCCGCCCGTGTGGCAGCCTCCCTGGAGGACACTTTGGCCCAGGTGACCAGCAAGGGCGAGGCCAGGTGGGTCCAAGGAAGAGAGGCCTCGAGGAGCACATGGGTGCGGGCCACACGGGCCCTCAGTTGGGAGACTCGGGAACCACAGAGCAACAGGCAGACACCACGGCTCTCCTGGCTGGAGGAAAGCAGGTGGGAGCACGGGACGGCGCTCTGGAGCCAGGGAAAGGGAGAAGGACACACTCAAGGGACTTCGCTGTGACCACAGCATCTCGGGGCACGGTGTGAGGAATCGCAAGGATAGACCAGGCAGACACAGCAAACAGTAAGGTTCCCAGAGGAAGAGCAGAGCCATGATTGAATTAGACAGATGATAAAACAGAGTCGGGAGTGATGGGTGTCCATTCTACAACACAGGCTCCAACAGGGAAGCTGGAGGCTGGAAGGTGGGAACTCGGTGCTCCGGTCACGCTGGGCTGGGCGAGAAGACAGATGCGGGTGGAGAAAGGGTAGTGAGTCACAGGGAAAGCCACACCAGAACAGGGGCAAGAAAGCCTGAGAGTGCAGCCTGGCCCCTCACAAGGGCTGATGGGTCATGAGGAAGATGGGCCTACGGCAGGGCAGGGTGAGGGGATGTCAGCGCCGTTCCAAATCACTGGGCAGAGTCGGTTACAGAACAAAAGGGCTGGAGATAACACTAGCCATTTTTTTAAAGTAATAAATTTAGGTGCCTGCTACATTGCTTACTAAAATAATTTCCAAAAGATTAAAAATTTAAATAAATGTAAATGTTATCAGAAATACTATAAACAAATAGAGATGACTTCGCAAAGTCAGAAATTACATGAGAAAAAATTGATAGATTTTGACACTGAAACCCAAAAATGTTTAGTATTGTACAAAACAGTGATTTTTAAAAAGGAAGCAATTTTCAAAGGTGACAAAAAAATTACAACCTCAGAAACACAGTTTCTATAAATAAAAATTTCTCACCAAAAAAGGTGAAAAATACACAAAGAAGATAAAATTGAAACTTATAAAATAAATCCAAGTATCCAATAAACATATTGGCTAATTCAGAATATTCAGGCTTAAAGATATAAAGATATGAGCTGCTTTGCCCACTGGTTTACACATTTAATATTTTGAAATTATATTGGTGTATTAGTAGAAATGTTATTTTCAGTATAAAGCATGCATGCTTTGTAGAAAGAATTTGTGAAAAATAGAGCAAAGCTTTTTGATAAATTAACATCCCCTGACCCAGAAATACCATGTCTAAAGACTCAAAGGAAATAACCAAGATATGTGTACATATTGCATAAAATTATGAAGTTTTCTACTGTGATATTGTTTTAAAGGTCTAATGTGGTAACATGCTGTGTATCTAGCAACTGTAATCCTTTTGTGTATTCTAGTAGAACACTGTTGTCAGGAACTGTGGACAACTTACTCGGATTTAAAACTTACTTGGATTTACAGATGTCTGCCCTACCCTTCGGGATCAACTACTGGGATTATTGTGGGCATCTGCCCCACCCTGCAGGATTTTAAACTGCAAGGATTACTGCAATAGGATTATTGGGCTTAAGACTTATTTACTTGGATTTACTGGGATTTATTTTCTCAGATTTAAGGATGTCTGCTCTGTCCTAAAGGATCTTCAACTACAGGGATTATTATGGGATGGCCCTATTTTATGCATGCTAGGACTATGGGTGTGAAGACTTGGTACTAAATAAAGGTGCAGTGCGCTCAAGGGACTGGCCCCTTCTGCTGCTGCTGCTGCTGCTGCTGCTGCTCAGAATAGCAGGAGTCGAGCCCGAGCTCAGCCTTTTTCTCAAGGTTCTAACTTTGCTGTTTGTTGGCCGTTAATCCTTTTGCTGTGGGGCTCACAGGAGATTGAAGTTTGGTGCGAGGGTTCTGGCAGCATCCTCTTGCTTTGTCTCTCACACACTGTGCATCCCCCTAAGAATTAGGAATGATGTAGTAAAATGACTTATTAAGTAGGAAGAGAGCACATGGGCTGATGTTATTTTTGTTTCTTAAGTCAGCAGGCCAACAAAATATACGTTGATTTTATCTTTTTCTTAATAGGATTCTGAAATTTTTTATTACCATTTTAGTGGGTTTTTTCCTCAAAAACACAGCTCCAGAATTAGGAAGTCTTAGCCACTTGGTACGATTTTATAGGATGGGTTATCTGTGGAGAAAGTCACATTGGACAGCGGCGGCAGGAGTCCGTGTGAGGTCTGCTTGAAGAAGGCGTGTCACTAGTTCTCACATCTGTACTTGCTGGTGAAAGTGCACATCAGCGTCAGGAAAATCACGCTCCTGCACCGAAATGCTGTCAGGAGCTAAAGCAATGCATTCTTGTCCTTCAGGCGAAATTTTAAGTTTTGTTTTCCTGTATCCGGATTAAATCCCTGGTTACCACAGGGCACAGTGACACCAGAACATGCTCTTTTGGCAAACTGGAAAATGAACCTTCTCCTGTCTTAGTATCTGGAATTTTATCTGCCCAAAAACTGTTTTATAAGCCATTTCATATAATAAGTATAAATGTTATTTCTTTTCTTTTTTAACCTGGTATTATAATTGATTTTTATTATGGAAGTAGGAGTTTTACCAGGAAAAAAGTAGTATATAGTATATATAGTAGTATATAATAAATACATTATATTAATATTAAAATTTTGCCTTACCAAAGTGCAAAGCCTAAAAGATAACCAAGACTGAAGCAATATTTAATATTAGAGTTAAAATTAAAATATTTAACTCTGCTTATGTTTTATGACAAAAAAAATTTAGAAGTCTAGATTGGCTTGTGTCTAGATGCCCCCCAAGGCTCCTGCAGTTGTGGGTGGGGCTCTGAGGGGCTGAATCTCGTGTGATGCTGGGATTAGGGCATGTGAGCACTGAACCACATGAATGAGTGGGTACTCTGCACCACCTTACCCTACTGGTCTGGATAAGAGGGGCAGAAAGATGCTGCTACAGCCCCTTCCTGCTTGTGCCGCTAGGTGGGTGCCACGAACTCTTTCTCCTCTGCCATGTGCCCCTCTGCTTTGGAGGGAGCCGATTATGGACTGAAGCCTCTAGAAGCTGCGATAAACTCTTCCCTTCCACGTTGGGTGTCAGGTATTTGGTCTTGGCCAGGAGAGGGAAGTAACTAACACAGAAGTAAAGGAACAAATAGACATTTGCAATCCTTACTAAATAATTTCAGATGTCCTTAGCCATGGTCTATTGTCTTTATCTGTAATCAAGATTTCTAATGGGCCACAACGATATAAAACTGACAGAAAAGAAGTGAATCAACCGAC
Source organism: Petromus typicus (assembly GCA_004026965.1). Classification (NCBI taxonomy): domain Eukaryota; kingdom Metazoa; phylum Chordata; class Mammalia; order Rodentia; family Petromuridae; genus Petromus; species Petromus typicus. Next base: position 52,665 of record PVIR01005384.1, read on the forward strand.
AAAACAAATAACAATTATTTCAACAAGTTAATAAAATTATATTTTTTAACATGTAAAACTTTAGAGAACTTTATTTCCTCTCATTTTGCAGTTTATGAAAACTTTTTTACTGTTCTCCAGAGCGGAGCCCTGCCCACTCCACAGTGCAGGACACTTAGCTGAGACTGCATCTGGGCCTCAAGAGGCTGGCATAAGGCTCAACAACCAACCGCCTCCTTTCCATCTTGGCATAGATGGGACAAGGACTGGCCTGGGCACCTGTGAGCTCTGCTCCTCCTACACAGCATTGCCCTCTCTGCAGTCCCGCTCTGGAGAGCGGCTCCGGGGCCTTTCCTGTCTCACCAGCCTCCTGTACACGCCAGGGCGAAGGCCGAAGCCCCGGACACTACGTGCCAGCTCTGGGACTGCGGGGGACCCTGCACCCCGCGCTCCTCCCTCTTTCGCCTGCGGTCCAGGCAGAAGATTGCTGCCGTGGCTCCTGTACCCTGCTCTCCGTGTCCTTCCTGCTCCTCTGAGCTCAGCCTTTACTCTTCTTTTTTTCCGTCCAGTGGAAAGTCCTTCAGCTCATTCCTGCCATTTTTCCCCCCCCGACTGTGGCCTGCGCATGAGCCACTCGGTGCTTGCTCGCCCCACCCGCGTTGTTGCTGTGACAGTGCTCCTCTCCTCAGCGCTCCGGTCCTCGGTGCTCGCGGCTCCTCCTCTATGCCTGCGCGGCTGTCCTCAGTGCTCCCTCACAGTCCCGAGGAACCTGTGAGGCCTTCACTGTCTCCGCAGCTTCCGCAGGCGGCTCCTGTGACACTCCCCGCTGACCAGTGACCCGGACGTCCCACTCCACTGCCCTGGCTCTCCCAGACTGGTCGTCCTCTCGCTGTCTCCCTGTGACATCCACCTTCTAGAGCCCTGGAGCAGTTCGACTGAATTCCCGCAAACAGGAACTTGTCTTTCATAGTGAGGAGGTCGCAGTCAGACCCCAGGATGTCGCGTGGCCGGTGGCGTCTTGGCTGGGAGAGACCCCTGCTCTGCCCCTCACTCTCTGGCCCGCAAGGACGCAGCCCCTCCGCACAGCTTCTCCTCCTGCCTCACGTCCCTCCTTCGGCCGGAGCCTTAACCGTTGGATCTCACCCTGACCGACCGACACTCTCCTCTGCAAGAACCGCCTGCGCGACTGGGTCCCCTGAGGTTCGGGAAGGCCAGAGCCCGGGCGGGCTTCCCAGGCCCCGGCCTAACGCGCGTCTACGGCGGCAAGCAGCGCCTGCTCGGACCCCAAGCCCAGAGCGGAGCTCAGGCGTCGCCCCCCGCTCATCGCCGCACCTGTCGGCTGCCCGCTCAGTCCCTGGTCTGGGCCCTGACATCCCTCTGCTCCTTCCGCACCTACCTCTCTGCTGCCCGTGTCTGCTGAGCACCCCGGACCGCACCCCACAGCCGCACTGGCGGGAGCAGGTGCAGCCGGCGGGTCTCACTTTCCTTCCGTGCGCAGGGCTGGCGTGAGGTCCTGCCGGGAGGAGGAACTGAGAGGCTGAAGGCTTGGGGTGCATCCGCCTTTCCACTTCTGCTTTGTGGCCTAGATGCTTCGCCAGCTTCCCCGGACGACAGTGAACTGGGACGGAGTTTCGAATCCTCTTGGGGACACACGGCGACAAAGGCACTCACAGAGCACTTAAGAATTCAGAGTTATACCCAGCTCCAGGGGCTCCACTGAAGAAGTACTGATTTCATTAAACAACCAGCTAATACAACTGCCTAAGATACAGGCATCTTATTTACACACACACACACACACACACACACACACACACACACACAGAGTCACTCACTCACTTACTCACTCACTTCTACAAATGATGTTTTCTGCCTGAGCTACATTTTTCTGGCCCAATAAAATTAATCTAGAAGCAAATCATCTAGTGTGTAGCAGAATCATGCTCAGGAAGACCACTCGCCCCTTCTTGCCTTCCCTGGCTTTAAGCCTAAGACTATCAGACTGGACCTCAGTTTCCCCTTTATTCCACTTCCAGAAGTCCTCTGAGCATATGAAAATAATTGAGATCAGCGAGGTATAGAGAAGCGCTTACCATCCGGCCAAGTTTTAAAACACGAAGACTGAGGTCCTGAGTTTATATCTGACCTTTGGATTTTGTATCCGTACTGAATCTTGGGCCTTATATCTCCACGTCTATCTAAAATACTGTGTTTAATTGTTTTTAAAAGAATCATATGGCCCCTTTGTCTGGAAAGTTTACATCCTCAGAGGTGCATTGTGGGTTTTTTGACACTACTTTCTGGCTCCACTAAAATTTTCCATTGAAGGAGGAGCAAACCACTGACAAGATTGTCGGCACTCATCACTTCTACAAAGGCAATTTGCAAATAGCTCTCTCTCATTTTGTTTGAAAAAGTGGTCTTGATTAAGCCTGATTCACTCTCATCTAGCATTAAAAAACATCAGGCAAAAATCTTACTGAGAAACATTGCAAACATTTCTTCAAAATGATTTGCTGCTTTTCAGCTCCAAACTGAGGATTCAGCGTGCTTTTTTTTGCCATGCTTCTCAGCAAGAATGAAAAGATCACAGAGGATTCACTGAGAAACAGTCAGGCCTCCAGAATTTTCTACATTTGCAAATCACAACTTCTACCAGAACTTTCTGCGATATTCTTCCAGTCCGGCCAAGTTCACAGCAACAAAACTGCGCTGCCGTGTCTGCCCAGAGCCATGAAGATACCTGATCTCCAAAGACTCACACAGGAAGGCCTCACAGCAGAGACACAGACCTCTGAGCAGGGACAGTCCAAGGCCATCGGCCTGAGTGAGGACAAATGGGGCTAAATCCGCGCCACGGAGAAGTATTTGGCAACAAAAAAGACTAACTTTGGTTAGGCCATGCTTAGGAAAGGAGCCTCAGGGACACTAGGTCAACTGAATGAAGCCGCAATCGAAAGGCCACACAGCATGCTTCGGATGAAAAGCGTAGAAAAGGCAAAGTCTGTCTTAAGAGCCTGGAAAGTACCTCATGGCTCTAGGCCTGGTGGTCACAGGGGCAGAAAAGTGTCCTGAAACCGGGTTGGGGGAATACTTGACAACTTGGTCAAACTTCGAAATCACTCGTGGGGGAATGTCTTAATCTCATCTGCTTTTGAAAGGGGAAACTTTCATGGCATGTACATTTGTAAATTATACCCCAATAAATTCCTAAACAAAATCTACCGTGCAAATTGCATATGAATTTATTATATTTGAGACAAATCAATTCCATCATTAACCTCAGCAAATGCGTAAAATAGACTAAAGAAGGAGAAAATTCTTAAAATTGAAATGAGTCTTTTTAAGTATTAAGGTAGGCAGTTAAACTTTGAGACTTTCTTGACATAAGTTTAGAAAAGACTAAAGTCAACTGCTAAAAGAGCTCCCCTACCAAAAACAAAAGACACTGAATAATACCTGGCTTCAGGATGGTAGCCTCCGAGCTCCCAAATGCCTGTTAGAAAATGACCGCGGGATGCTTGCAGCACTTGACTCGCGCGCAGCTTGTGAACTGTCGACCTATCCAGCCCAGCGCGGAGCCCACAGCCGGCTGTTCCCAGCCTCACAGTGGAAGCTACACTTTCTACACCTTGTTCCGGGAAGACTTTTCCGAGCGCGGCGAGGACAGGGCGCGCGCCTGGGAGGTGACAAAGCCCAGCGCGGCGTTGAACCTGGCGCTGGAGCAGAGAACGCCGCGCCAAGTGCCCCGTCCAGCACCTGTGCAGGGCGCCAACGTCCCCAAGAGGTTTCGCTTTTCATTTTTTCCAGGTGAACTTTTACACGGCCACAGCCTCGAGGGTGTCCTGGTCCTGTACAGTCCCCAGCCAAAGCCACCGCCTCCCAGGTGGGCGCTCGGGGCCCCGGTGCCCAGCTCTGCGGTCGCGGAACCGAAGGAGGGATCGGCCGGAGCGCGCTCCGCGTGCAAAGAGATGACACCGACTCTGCGGCCCCAGGGAAGGGCGTGCGGGTCGTCGTGCCGGAAAGGTCCCCAGAGCGAGGTCCCCAACCAGCCTGGCGGGGCGGACCGTGACAGAGTAGCAAGAGCCAAGCGCCCCCACGCGAGCCGCGTGCTACCGACCGACCGACCCCGGGTGCTGCGGCATCGGGTCCCGCTCGTCACGGTCCCTGGCCTGTGTCCACGCGCCGGCCGGCGACAGTGCCCCGCCCAGGCGCCCGGCGCGCAGGACTCAGCGCCCAGCCTGGTACCTACCGCCAGTTCCCGGTGCACAGTCCCAATTCCCATGTTCCCAGTGCCCAGTGCCCAATCCGAAGAGCCCAGTGCCGAGTGCCCAATCCCAGGTCCCCAATGCCCAGTGCATAACCCCAGTGCCCGGTGCCCAGTGCCCAGTGCCCAGTACGTACCCGCAGCGCACCGATGCGCGGCGCAGGCCGGGTCCCCGCCGCGCGCAGAGCCGAGACCTGATTGCGCTCGCGGTCGCTCGGCCGTGCCTGTCACAGTCTTGGCTGCTGCGGGGCGGAGACAAGGCGGGGACAGGGCGGGGACAGCGGCGGCGGCCGTGGGCGGTCTGCAAGCTTCCCAACCCAGTCTAACCGCGGGCGGAGGCCGAGGCAGGAAAGCCTCTCTTATAACCTGCTCTAGGAACTAGCTCTCACGGGGGCAGAAGCTGTGAGCGGATGGGCGCGAAGGAGAGAGCCCCGGGCGCGGCAGGCTTCCCTGGGGGCTCTGCCCGGGAGAAGCGAGTCCCTCCTCCAGGCCCCAGTGCGGGGCGGGACGCGTGGCTCCTCCGCTCCTGGAGGAGGTTCCGCTCGCCGGCTCCGATTTCCCTCGGCGGCTGCGGTTCCCACCCGGCCGACCTGCCGCCTCGGCTTGTTCCAGCCTCAGAGCCCGGTCCTCGCTGCCTCCCCTCCCAGGCCAGGCCAGGGGCCGGAAGACAAGAGTCGGTAAGTGCTTCAGTGAGGAGGGAAGCGGAGCTGCGACCAGGAGGAGAGGCGCGGGGCGCGCAGTCCCCGGACGGCGAACGTGCACGGGAAACAAGGGGAAATCAGTGTCGGTAACTTCCCGACATAGACTGTCACAGTCGTCTGAAACTCAGAACGTTTAGACCATTTAAGTCAGGGGAGGATGCTGGGAAGAAGAAAACTAGTTTGGAGCTCTTCTTTCTGCCTTCAAAATTGATGACGTTCTCAAAACTATGCTTAATTAGTAAAGCCTGAGATTGTTCTGACGGTGGCAGAGGCACACTGTGTTTTCCAGGAAGTTGCTAATGTGGCTGTACAAATATTAACCAAAGACACTGAGGTTTGGGCCAGGGGTTTAGCTCAGTGGTTAAAGCGCCTGTCTTGCAAGCGCAGGGGTCTGGGGTTCAACCCCCAGTGGTGCCTTATGCCTGTAATTCCAGCATTTGGGAGGCAGAGGCAGGAGGATCGCTGTGAGTTCAAGGCTGACCTCAGGGCCATCCTGAACTACAAAAGCGAGACCCTGTCTCAAAAAAAAAAAAAAAAAAAAACCACTGAGTTTTTTTTACCTTTAGTATAACTGCAAAAAATATTTGGCCTGTTTCTAATGCCTGCTGTTATTATATCATATAATAGAATATAACATTATATCATATAATAGAATATAACATAATTATATTATATCATATAACAGAATACAACATTATTACCTAAGAGAGGTTATTCTAAAGCCTGTGTGTTTTAGGGATCGTATTACAGACAATCTGCCTGTTTGAACTTACGAGTCCCACTACCATGGATTTTTATGTTCCACAACTGAATTCCTTGGGTTCACAAAATTGATGTTGTAAAACCTGCATTTTTTGAGAAACTTGATAAAACAATTAGACCTCACTGATCTGTTTCTAAGCAATATAGTTGGCATCTTCAGAACCACCAGGATCTGTGCCCTCCATGGCTGTCTACCCCATGCCTGGAATGTACCTGCAGTCTAGAGTGGCATGGGAAGCAGCTTTGAAATGAACCAGAAACAGTCTCATTTCTTCCCCAAAAGACAGAAAAAAGACCTACGGGATGATCTGTGGATTTACAGACTGACTTTCATTGGAGACTCACTCAGGAGAGTGGAGCAGCGGTGGGCGGACAGCCTGGAGTCTGCAGCCACCGCTTCAGGTTGGCAGGGCCTGACCCAGTGCAGAGCAGCGTCGGAGACCAGGAATCAGTCCAGCGAAGTAGGCCAGAGAAGCCACGGTAACTGCAAAGTCTAGCCCGACACTGGGGCTGAGTTAGGTGGCAATGGCAGGAAGGCTTGGCTACAACCTTCAGCAGAGCCCTGGAATCATGAGGCTTGAGGTAAAGACAGAATATATGAGGTTAGAGAAGAAAGAGGAGCCGGGGACTGCGAATGTCCAACAGAAAGAATCGATAGGCAGTTTTCAAGGCTGTAGTCTAAGGCAGGAGAGGTGTCTGAATTTTAAGCCTGTCATGATTCCACAGTTTCCCGAAGAGCTGCAGGAAGTGAGCTGACCATAAAGTGAAAAACCAAAAAACTGGGGACTAAAGTATTCACCTGGAGGTTGAAGCCACCAGCAAGATGCCTCTGAGTAAGAGACTGAGTGGGGTGGCTGTGCCACGCTGGGCAAGAAGGTGCACCCCCCCGGGGGGGAAGAGCCCGTGTGGACCCAGGTATGGGAGAGATGCTTGAATGTGTGATCCTGGGGACCCGTGAGGTCACCCTGCCTACCCTCCACGGTCCCAGCTCAGGAAAGCAGAGTGGTCTACCATGAGAAACACCAAGAAAAAACTGTTCTCGGCAGAAAGCTGACTTTTCACTTATACCCAAACGGTGGAAGAGACCAGCAGACAGTTGTGTTCATGGGCAATTTTTTGGCACTGAGTAGAGTTCTACAGGGTGTGGGTGCAGATGCAGGAGGCAGGACCTCTCTGGACCATCCAACAAGCCTGTGCTTCAAAGATGACCTTGTTCCCTGCTAAAAATTCTTCTGGACTTATCTTGAGACCCTTGATAATTTTCTAATAAAGAAACTAGCAATTTTATCTCACACTGGGGTCTGAAGATTGTATAGTCAAAAGCACTGGGGGAGTAGAGAAACGCATGCCTGGTTTGGCAGGAGGCCAAGCAAATCCTCCAGAGATGAAAGTTGGGAGACAGAAAATGCAGTAGACTGTCGTTTGAGGGGAGACCAGATCTGCAGCAAGAAGGGATGTGGATCCACTGACTGAAAGCCAAGCAGGAGAACCTCAAGTCATCCAGGGCCTAATCTGTGTCTTTACATACAGGTGTACTAGTTTTTCACAGACGCTGTAACAAATACCCACAAAGCTGCTGACCAAAGCCAGAACAAGAGACCTCTCACCCTGCTGGACCTGGAAGTGTGAATCCAGGTGCCGGTAGGACGTGCCTCCCGGATCTGAAGGCTTTAGGGGAGAGATCTTCCTGGCCTTGTTTGGATTTCTGTAGCTATAGGCAGTTAATCCTACACTCGTATTGGCTGGAGCACTGTTGTTTCTGTCTCTGCGTTCAGCTTCCGGTCTTCCCTCTGTGTTTTCCTGTCAGGAGATTTATGAGCAGCCGAGTAATCTATGATGACCTCATGTGGAGATCGCTACCTTAATTGTATCTCCAGAAGTCACTTAATTGAGTAAGGTCATGTTCCCAGGGAACAGGATCAGGATGCTGACACACCTTCTGGGAGAACCCAGTTCAGTCTGGCGAGGCCCAGAGCAGCCAAGCTGGGAGATCTGGCAGGGCATGGCGTGCCAAGTCTATTTGGTACCCTGAAGCTTATCAGTATTTCTAACATTTCCCAGACATTAAATCTAATACTTGAGAAATTCTGAAGGCTAAACCTTTGCACAGAGACTTTACACACAGAAGAACAGCTGCTCATCTTCCTTGGGGACAAAACACGCCATGATGAGGAGTCCTGTGCCTGAGACACGGCCAGCTCTGGACTCCCTACTCCTCACCTTCCCCCACCAGCCCCTCTGCAGGATACATATGTGGTACCTTTGTGATGGGAGTATAATTCTGTAACACAGAAACTTCATAAAGGCTGGGGAAGTAGAGTAAAGTCCCAAAGTAAATGTGTAAAAACCCATCCACTTAGCAGCTATATTGTTTGTGGTGAGAGGCCAAGGAGCCGACATTAACCTTCTCTGCTACTGAAGGGAAGCTACGCAGCCTCCCCAGAGCTGGTTTCCTCATCGACAGAATTAGGAATTAGAGTTAGACGATGTCTTAGAAATGTCCTAGATCTACACAGCATATTTCTAGTCTTCAGACAGTCATTCAATAAACAAGCATATCGGAAGAGTACAGGAGAATTTACAACATCAGGCTGAGGAGCAGTTCAGTAACAACACCCTTTCCTAGAGTATGCGAGGCCCTGAGTTCGATCTCTTCCACCCCACTCACACACAAACAGAACCTGCAATTGTTCACGAGGACATACCAAGAACTATTACCAGGAAACAAAGCAATGGGTAAACAGATATAGATAAACAAACATAAGTAGGCTACAAAGTGTGAGTTCCCAGAACTGCAGACACAACAGCAAGCACACTGATTATTCAGTTTGCTTTATGTATCTTAACAAAGCTGATCATTTTACTTTGAGCTACAAACAGTGAATAGTCACACACGTAACATCACCCACACAGATGCCACAACCAAGAAATTCTATGTCTCTACAGAACAGAAATCTGTGTGGGCAAATTCTATATATTCCTCCTTGTTAGAAATCAACAGATGTGCAGGGAAATAAGATGAAACTTGCACAACCGAAGACAACAAAATGTATCACAGGCAGGACAAAGGAACTGCACTGTCTACAATACAGTCCGTAGCCACAAAGAAAGCAGGAATTGTCACAAGCAGGGTTAGGTGACAGAAGATGGCCTGTCACAGATCTTGCTGTCCAGCCTCTTCTGCAGACAGTACAGCCACAGCCTCACACTGCACGAAGGACGCACGCAACAGGACTAGTGCAGCTGGTCTGAAGTTCCGGTGTCTCTCTCTGTCCGTCTCTTGTGTCTCTGTCTCTGTCTCTCTCTCTCTCTCTCTCTCTCTCTCTTTCCCCCTCTCCCTCTGTCTTTTTTTTCTCTCTCTCTGTGGCTGGCAGCCAATAGGAGAAAATGAGGACTCCCTGCTGAATTCTGAGGCAATGCATTAAGGCTGTTAACGGTGCCTGAGTGATTCTGGGGCTTTGTTTTTTATTAAGATATCATTGTTACCATGTTAGTTTCATGAGGACAGAAAACAAGCCGTAACCCCTCTCATTTGTCATCCAGTCGCGAACATTTTTTGAGCAGCAAGTACCTTCACCGTCCATTGACTATGAGGCTCAGAGTGGACAAAGAAAATCTGCAGTCGGGGTGGGGGCTAAGAGAAGGGCATAGGCGTGAACTGTGCAGAAGGAGGCACCTCCCACACCCACGCTGCCCTCCTCCAGCCACAGGATTTTTGCCCCTGGACACACAGAACAAGTAGAAGCCCTGTTTGTGACATGCAGAAAGACGGTAAGCACAAACCGCCACCCGCACGGCTCAGCAGCTAGTATTTACTCAGTAGTTAGAGACATCTGGCACAATTAAGATCTGCCATAGCCCTGACCGAAAGGAGTTTGAGATATAATAAGAAAGGAAAAAAACAATAAAAGCAAATACACAAGAGTAACTCAGAGAATTAGAAGAGGGGCATATATTAAATGGAGGATTGTGCTTGTGCATGGGAGAAAGTGGAATTTCTTTAAACCCCTCATCTTTTTTCTTAAATTTTAAAAGATATGATGATTGTTTTCAACATTTCCATGGTAAGTGGGTTTAAATTTCACAGAGCGCTGCAATCTTCCATTCCAAATCTAGTCCTCCGTGACGCTGCCGGAATCAGTGGTCTTACTTCTTCTTGGCTATTCATGCTCAGCTGTGCTTGGCTTTAATAACTGGAAAGCGCAAGTCAAGATGGAGAGTAAAATTTGACACAGATAAGAAAATGTTGCAGCAGAGTGTATCAGAGATGGCTGTCGGGTGAGAGGACATTCTCTAAACACAAGCGAGCGCTTCCCAGGAGATCTTCACTTTCATTACCAGGAAACTGCTGCTGACCCGAGCAGCCTTCCTCTCCTCTGTGCAGAAAGTGATGACGATTACAGTTCTTCCAAATTTCAGCTCGATGCAGTAGTTAAATTTTTAAATGTTCCTGGTCCATGTTTGCCTACATCCATCTCAGAGACAGGTGCCTGCACATAGTGCATCCAGACTCTGTGGCCCCTTTATACCACCTGCCTCCCTCGCTGCGCCCCTTCCCCATGTTCATTGCTAGTGTCATTATATTTTTGGTTCATGTTTGTGACACAGGAGGACCGCAGTCACCGTGCGTGGTCATAGTAGTGAAGTCTTTACTTCCACATAACCACATAGCTATTAAAGTCACTCGGTCCCTGTCTGTGCCCAAGTCCCCGCCCTGGGGCTGCAGGTGTCCAGAGTGCCAGGGGTGTAAGGTGCTGGGCACGGGCAGACCGGAACCTCCCCCGATGGGCAGTGATGCCCATTTTCTGTATCCTGCAGCCCACATGGTCTCCAGAGAGTAAAGGTGTCACCAGGGTTGGATTCAGACGAGGAATTCAGCACAGCTCAGTAGAAACAAATTATTTTCTCATTTATCTTTCAGCTTCTTTTGTGGAGGCTCCTGAGACAGATGATCCAAGGAGAAGAATGGAGGCAGAGAGCGCACCAGAACCGAGGAGAGCGGGCAGCCCTGTCCCTCCATCGGCCCTGGGGACCAAACACGCCAAGGGCGAGCAAAGAGAACGAAGAAAGAGGAGGGAAGTTTATTTCCAGCTCACTCTGGGGGCAGCAGTGGAATGGAGATGGGTGCAGCGTGGGCGAAAGCAGCCCAGTCCCACGCCTGCCTCACTCTCCAAAGCTCCCACCGGCCTTTCTGTGCCTCAGAGCCAAGGGCATCAGAGTCTTCATGCTCAGATTCAGGCAGATGGCTTTAGGGCTCGAATTGAACAACACTCACTTACGTGGCACATTCTAGCTATTTTCAAACAGGATGAAAATATATTAAAAAGCTCTAGCAATTGAACTATGTTACTACAAGCCAATATAAAAATGATTAACTTTAGTGTGTGTAAGTTCACTGAAAGTTATTCTTTGCTTAAGGTATTAAAACATAGTGTCAGGGATTTAGCTCAGTGGTTTCAGTGCCCGTCTTGCAAGTGCAAGTGCCTGGGTTTGATCCCTGGTAACCACATACAGCAATACCGGGCATGATGACTCACGCCCACCAGCAAGCAGAACCACGTACCACAGTGTCCGACATGGTGGCTCAGGCCTATAATCCCAGAACTCGGGAGGCAGAGGCAAGAGGATTCCTGTGAGTTTGAGGCTTGCCTGGGCTACACAGTGAGCTCAGGACCAGTCTGAGCTACAAAAGTGAGACCCTGTCTCAAAAAAATAAGAAGTATTAAAACAAGAGATGTATCCACTCAACTGACTAGAAAGAACTTTGTTTTCTTTTTGTTTATTTTTTCAGTACTGGGGATGGAACCCAGGGCAGGGCATGCTGGGCAAGCTACCTGCTGCCCAGCTCCACATAGGAGCCAGCCAGCATCTGGACACACCATCATCCTTCAGAATGAGGGGCAGCTGGCTACGTTTCACACGTGCTACTTATCTGATGTGGCGTCCTGGGTGAGGACATTGCAGTTTCCCCAGGCTGACCTATGCAGAGACTGCCACTTTATCTCCAGTACGATATCTGTCATTTACTTGATCCTAACGTGGGACTGGAGAAAATATTGGAGGATATTTCCTCCAATAATATCCTTTTCCAGGGAATATTCCCCAGGTTCTTCTAGAAAGCGGTCCCTCTGTGCTGTCCAAAGAAGAGCAGTAGATGAACTATGACCTGCTGTGCCTTCAGTGTTCCCTGAGGCTAGAAACGTGGGGAATTTGGTGGCAAACATCAGGCTGCTGAGTATGTATTTAGTCAAGTCACTCAAGCTTGCCTATCTGAAAGCAGGGGAAACGGAAATCATAAATTTGCTGATCTGTATCTGATGATCCAAAAAAGCTGACAATCAGATTACCATCAGCTTTGAAAATTTTTTAAAAAAGTAAAATTCTCCAGTTTAGGATGAAGTTTGTGCAAAGCAAGTGAGGGAGGCTGGCAACAGAAAGTAAGCAGAGGCCCTTCCAAGACCCCTGAGCGGAGGGCCAGGCCCTGCTGACAGGCGGTGTGAGTGAAGATGTTTTAGCAGAAAATGTAATGAATTAAAAAGCCAATGGAAAAGTGTCCTGTGTCCACCAACCAGAGATGTGGAGAAAACCGGTTGTCACTCCTGATGCCAGCAGCTGCTCTGCACCTTGAAAAGCCTTAAAGCTCAGAGCTGAACTATGGGCGGCACTTTGTGACCTGACGCTGAGACACTTTGTCATCATCCCAGGCCCCAGGTGCTCGTTAACGGCACCAACCAAATGCATGCTTTCCAAGGTTCTGAGGAGCTCTGCTCGAGCCTACCCACAGCATCACCAAAGCGGCTTCCTTCCCGATGTCCACTCCGCAGGAGCCCGCGAGAAGCTGAAGACCTGGTGGGCCCTCATGTTGGGCTGGCTACCCACAGAGCCTCTGTCCTCCTGGGACAGGAAGAACTTGTGATCCTGGAAGAAGGAGTCCCTGCTATTTCATCCCCCACATCTTACTTCCAAATGAGAATCTGATCGAAATTATATTTCATTTTATTTACTCTCCCATGGCCTGCTATATTTGCTCTATGTGGTTAAAGAAATGTACTGCTGAAGCTCCATCCCGGATAGGCACAAAGCAAAGATCTAGACCCAGAGGCACATAGAATAACTGAATACAACATATTTGTAGTTTTAGAGAGAAGCTACTTTTTGCTATGTATGAAATAGTTGCATTATATTACAAAGGAATGGTGCTGTACTACAATAAATGTTGAGATGTATGAATTTTTTAAAATGTGTGTTTTTAGACAATAAAGGGTAATATGACAGAAATGTACTGATGTTTCCTACCCAGTATCCTAACAACAGAATGTTTCCTTATGGACTTTCCATTTCTAATACATGAGGTTTGAACAGGTTTCTGCCTAGCTCTTGAGACCTACTCCAGCCTTCCATTTGACAAGCTGAATCCATAATTATCACTTTCGTAGTGACCCAACTCAGCCTGGGCACTGCCATGAAAATACTAGGAAAAGAGTATATTCATGCAACTGGTGATTCTAAGCCGACAGAATATAGTCCTGAACTACTAACTCTCATCTTTGCCACCTCTCAGTGAGGCTCTGAGAATGAAACCACTCAAGAAAACAGAGCTGAGAGGCAGGAAGATTCCCGACAGGATTGTGACGGTCCGAAAGTCCAGGCCACTTCACAACCCACAAAGGACAAACTGCCCTTCTCAGCTGTTTGAGCCAATAGACTCACTCGTATGCTTCAATGAATTCAAGACAATATTTAGACTCTTAATAAACGTAAACATATTTCTGGGCTTACTCTCCATATTAATAATTCAAGTTTTCAATGCCTGTAATACAACATTAATTTCCTCAAGGAAGGAATGTTTAAACTCCCAGAAAAAAAAAAAATTTAATTCCTCAAAACAGACTTAGTCACTCACCTCATCTTAATATTCCAAAGATTTTCACAGAAGTCAAGAGCCTCGATGTGTTTCATGGAGTTCAACCATGACTGTGATAGCGACAGCTATGGGACAGACTGCGGGGAGCAGACTCCACCCAGCCATGGAGGGGTCCGTTAACTGATAGACGAGAGGAAAAGTCGAATGCTGCTACAAGCCAAAGAGCTGACAGCAAACAATATATGTGGCCACCAAGGCAGGACTGCAGGTGGAGGGGGAACAGGAATGTGACTTCTGTGACTAGAGCCTGGACCTGCTGATGGAACTAGATGTCTTTCAATTGCTAGTGCCAACAGTCAGGAAGGAGAACTCCTCCTCTCTGTCACTTTGCTCAGGCACCCAGGGAATAAAAGCTGTTGTTCTCATATGTGCGTCTTCTAGATCTTTTACAAATTCTCTTTTGATCGACTTTATCTTAGAATCACAGAGAGGACATGACTGTAAGAAGTGTAGTTTCCAGCTTCTCAACCAAGTTCCTGCAGAATAGTCTGAAACGGCCCTTCTTGCCTGTTCATCTTGACATCGATGCACAGGTTTCTTTAGCAGATTCAGTATAAGACAATGGATCACATGCTTTTGCCCAACATGATACAATGCTCTCTTGAACAAATGAAAACACACTAACCCTTTCCCCCAGAATGCACAAACTATAGCCAGAGGAGATTTTTCTTTTTCTGAGTCACAGTCCCCTTTTGTTTTCCTGAACTAAATATTGAGCTGTCAATGTAATTAGTATGAGCACATCTTCTTCACATTAGGTGGTAGAGGAAGGAGAAAAGGAAAGAAGAAAGGAAAAGCAGTTTGCTAATATGGCTATGATTAAATAGGGGTGTCAATATATTAAAAATACTCATAATTGTAGCATTCCTTACTTCTCTAATTTACCATATGATGGTAGCTGGTACCCATAGCTTTCTCCTCCTGCTAACCTTCCCAGTTTCACCACTATAGATCAAGTGCAGCTTTTTATTAAATTTTATCATACTCCATATGAGGACCATACTACCTCCGTCATTCCAAAATTTCTCCCCCATTCCAAACACTTTTTCTCCAAAGTTCATTAGCAGCCTAATTTCTTCATTAATTAGACCAGTTGATTAGGTGGCATAAGGAGTCCTCAGAAACCAAGTGTTAGTTTTAGGTTACTAAGTCTTTACTGTGCTCGTTGGTAAAAATTATTCCTCCTGGGGCCGGGGATTTAGCTCAGTGGTTCCAGTGCCTGCCTTGCGAGCACAAGGGCCGGGTTTGATCCCCGATAACCACATACCATACTGGGTGTGGAGACTCACCCCAGCAGCAATCAGTACCACATACCACAGTGCCAGGCGTGGTGGCTCACGCCTGTAATCCCAGCACTCGGGAGGCAGAGGCAGGAAGATTGCTGTAAAGTGAGTTTGAGGCTGAGCTCAGGGCCAGCCTGAACCACAAAGCGAGACCCTTTGGAAACTTAAACCTGAAAACCATCAGTCAAAGCTTGCAGGAATGAAACACAAATTTTCTGACAGAACTCCTATATCAGTTCCTTGAATTTCATTTATGAAGAGATAATTCCGAAGTTGGTCTCAGATATAATCCATGCAACCCTTTCTACCAAGCCAGCTGCTCAGGGACATGAGTCACAATCTAAGCTCAGTGGTGCTATGAGCATGAGCCCTGTGCCACAGTGTCTCTTTTAAGCTCCTTGTGCAGGGGTGACACTGTATAGAAAACTATGCTGTTGAATACAGCATTCTCTACAGAAGACTTGGGTTCAAAACAACCTTGGGTGGTGACTTTGGTAGAAGCATTGTCATATTCAAGTCTATGTTTAGAGGAACCTCTATTCCAGTGAAAATAAAGCATCAACCTCTTCATGATGCAAACAGTCTGAATACTCAGCCTACCAGAGGGTAAATGGCAAGGCTTCCGGGGGAAGATGCCACATAAGTGTGTTGTCAGGCTCACATTTACCTTAGCTGTGTCCAGATGGGGCTTTGTGTTTCTGAGCCCATGCCTAACTTCCATGCTTTCTTCCATGACTACTTTCTATGTTCATTTTGTTTGGACAGGAAGGGCTAAAGAAGACAGTCATATTCACATCTTGCACATTTTCTTGTGATTATTAAAACTCATCTCTTCTAATTTCTCTTCAGACCCCATCTTTGTTTCTCTTTCACTATAGTCATAGGGAGCTCCCACGAGACTCTAGGAGCAGTGAGAGGTGGACGAAGCAATGAGGCAGGAAAGTGAGCCCTGATGCACCAACTATGCCTTCAGGACTTGCTTGAGTCTAATCTTGTATGTACTAATTTTGTTTGATGATGGATAGCTACTTGCACATACCCAACACATGGTACCAAACATATAGTCCTTGAGAACTCATAGGGCTTCAAAACTTAATGCGCAACAGTCAAATTTTCTGTTGTTTGTATCTTTCCCAGAGGAAAGCCTGAGGATGCTTTCCAAAAGCAGAACTATCTACACAGGAGGCAAAGCTTTGGTCCAAAACTGCTGAAGCTCTGAGCTAGGATTCCCTCTGTAGGAATGCACGGAAGCCTCCATAGCGCACGGCTGCCTAACTCTAAGGCTTCCTGTACCATGGTATCTGCCCAGACTCACGGGGTCCATGATGAAGCAGCTGGTCTAGTTCCTTGGACTCTGTACAGAGCATCACTTCCATTCTGGTTCTTCCCCACACTGGCAGCTATAGAGACAAGTAGTAAAATGGGTGGAGCAGCACATCCAAATGAGATGTGCATTGCCTCTCAGAAGGGCCACAGGTGCTGTGCTTCTTCCTCGGGGGTCCAGGAGCCAGACACTGTAAGATCTCCATCATCTTCAAAGAGGACGACATGGTGACAGGATGACAGACCACAGACCTGGATGATGCCCCTAGACATCAAGAAGTCCCACCACAGTGGCAAGGCCCTGGGATGCACATGGCAGCTCTGTGTGAAGCACATCTGTGAGTTTGCAAGACAGGGAGTCCTTCTCTTCAAAGCTATTAGCCTTGTATCTGCACAAGTATCAAGACTAATAAGCAAAAGCGCAGAGACAGTAACCAGGATCCTCCAAGCAGCCATTAAGTCATGTTCTGAAAGGAAGCAGAACCTGAGATAAGAAAAAAAACAAAGAAAATAAATAAAGAAAAACAAAAATAAGCTAAAGTCCCAGTGGCAATCTGAAAGAAAGAAAAACCAAATAAGGTCTTAATGGTAGAAAAACCACAGAACAAGGACATGAGCCTGGCCTGGCATATCAAAGTGTGGACATCACCTCTGGGCTCATTTTGGAAGGCCTTATCTCCTTTGATTTCTTCCTTGCTTTTGGCACTTGGTACTGCTTCTGCTCTCAACCTCAATACTGAGCTTTGCTCATCATTCTTGCCAAGTATATCAACTTCTAATCCCTCCTGCTGCCTACAAAATAAAAAGCAGCCAAAAGTCACCTTTATACAGATTCATGGTCCTTGCAGCCTCTGCTCTGACCCTCACCAGCCCGTTGCACCATCTTATGAAACTCCTCACCTGCCTCAGCAATAATGGACCGAGTTTGTGGCCTTTGCACCCTCAGCCCCTCTGCTGGGAGTGTTCTTGCCCCTCTTCTCCTGGACTACACAACCCCTCCTTAAGGCTCCACTCAAATCTCATTTCTGTGAATTCCCTGATTCTACTGCAGAAGTGACTGCGGTGCCTGGCTGTCATCTGCATGACTGTCACCACAGTGAATCCAAGCTGGACTGCAAAGAGACAGACCACAAATATTTGATGTTCTTTTTCCTATTGTTCCCTCCATAGGCTTCCGCTCTGGTATCAGGTGACCACTGAAAAGACCAGGACGAGATTCCAAATTTGCAAAGAGATTTTTTATAATGTCTTACAAATGCTCAGAGTCAGTTCAGCTGCTGCAGGTCTGTAGAGCACTGCTTAAATAGTAGCATCTTTTTAAAATTCTTCACTATCAAAGTCCTCATAAAGGTAATTTTCATTTTTTAAATTCACCATGAACTCACTTTTATTTTTAAAGTTTTTTTTTTTTTTTTTAAGACAGGGTCTTGCTTTGTGGTTCAGGCTGGCCCTGAGCTCAGCCTCCAACTCACATCACAGCAATCCTCTTGCCTCTGCCTCCCGAGTGCTAGGATTATAGGCGTGAGCCACCACACCCGGCACTGTGGTATGTGGTACTGGTTGCTGCTGGGTGTGAGTCTCCACACCCAGTATGGTGTGTGGTTACCGGGGATCGAACCCAGGTCCTTGCGCTTGCAAGACAGGCGCCGGAACCACTGAGCTAAATCCCCGGCCCATGAACTCACTTTTTAATGAGAAAATGAACAAAGGGTTGTTTTTAATGTAATTCCCAGATGTTTTTTCAAATTAATCACAGTCAAGTCACAACAGGCCTGTTAAAATTAAATTACCCTTGTTTCTTCCAAAACATTTTGAGTCTAAGAGGAAAGCAGCCAATAAAACCAGCAGCAAGTCCTGGTGTATGAATCATGAATGGTAAAAAGAATGCTTTACAGCTCACCGCTTCAGCTTTCTTATGCTGTAGTCTGAAGTTGCCCTGTATGCACCAGGCATAAACAAAAGACCCTGGCTCCTCCTGTCCTGAAGCCCTGCAGTCCTGGCAGGAGCCTTCCTGCGGCACCCCCCTCTTCCTGTGGCACGCTGTACTTCCTGAGAAAGCCGCTTCTCTCTAACGTGGCTTTCTGGGCTCCGAAAACATGGAAAAATGCTTTTACTTTAATTATCAGGTACAGTCGGCAGTTAGCCTGGGCATGAGTTCTAAACATTCCCTTAGCAGTAAACTAATCCCACCTGGTAGGCACAAGGTCCTGAGTTCCATCTCCAGGACCAAAAAAATAAAAGTAGTAAATGCATCCTAACATTTTCTGTAAGGACACATCTCCCTCTAACTGGCCTGGACAAACGTGTGGGTATAGGTTGGAAAACGCCAAGGAAAATAAAGTACAATGAAAATTGCCAACTCTTCTAGCTTATGAGAATTATTAAATGTGATTAAAAATCCCAGCCTAATAAGAAAACTTCTCTTGTAACAGGAGACTGATTTTTGAAGAATCCATGCTTGGTTTCTATTCTGGCAATGCTATTGAAATTGTGAATCTCCTCTATGTGTTAAAATTTTGATCAGAATGAAGATTTTCCAGAATTTAAGCTATGTGCCAAATGACATAATGACTAGGAGTAAATGATGGTAAAGGTGATGATGACATCATGAAATTATAGTCAAAATGCCAAAAGAAAAGAAAACATGAGTCATAGAGATCAGTGAATGGAAATAGAAGGCATCTGAAAGGACAAAGCAGCCCTGATGGCGGTATCTGCTGCTCCCTGGATTCTTTTCTCTCCTTCTTCCTCATAAACAGAGCCTCAATTTTCCTTGAGATGCCAACTCCTTCTTTTGCTTCTACCAAATCTTGATACTTTTCATTTCACTAAACAACACTGTCACAGATTACTAGTAGATAACTGTAAAGAACAAAAGAAAATAGTATTTAGTTTATATTGACTATATAAAAGGAATTCATGCATGAATGTTTTTTCAGGAAGAAAGAAAGCAGCCAATAACTTACAAGGAATGGTTAAAAATGTAAATTTTTAACTTCTTTTAGTCAAAACTACTTAGTGTTCTGATAAGGGAAACTCTCATCTAGACTTTAAAGTTCCCACAGATAAAAATAACAATTTAAATTTCATTTTACAAAGAAACAGGTTCTGCAAGACACAGAGTGATTAATAACAGATCTCTATCTCAAGTTATTTCTTTCTTAAAGAAAAAGTCCTTTCAACTTATTGAGAAAAATGAAAATTCAATGGTGAAGTCTGAATAAGACTTTCAGATTTAAAGAGGCTAAAAAAGTAGTGTTGGTTGAGAGTATTCTACAAATAACATCAAATACTATCTTCATTAAAAGCACAGTTGTGGGCCAGGGATATAGCTCAGTGGTTCCGGCACCTGTCTTGCAAGTGCAAGGACCCGGGTTCATTCCCTGGTAACCACATAACAATACTGGGTGTGGAGACCCACACCCAGCAGCAACCAGTACCACATACCACAGTGCCGGGCGTGGTGGCTCACGCCTGTAATCCCAGCACTCGGGAGGCAGAGGCAGGAGGATTGCTGTGATGTGAGCTGGAGGCTGAGCTCAGGGCCAGCCTGAACCACAAAGCGAGACCCTGTCTCAAAAAACCTTAAAAAAAAAA
>PVIR01005385.1:5667-19321 GCA_004026965.1 Petromus typicus
GCAAGCGCAAGGGCCCGGGTTCGATTCCCCGGTAACCACATAACAATACTGGGCGTGGAGACCCACACCCAGCAGCAACCAGTACCACATACCACAGTGCCGGGCGTGGTGGCTCACGCCTGTCATCCCAGCACTCGGGAGGCAGAGGCAGGAGGATTGTGATGTGAGTTTGAGGCTGAGCTCAGGGCCAGCCTGAACCGCAAAAAGTGAGACCCTGTCTCAAAAAAACCTAAAAAAAAAAAAAAATTCAGGAATTTATTTCTGTAATTTCTCACTTGTGAGTTTTGAGTTGCAACTGATGGTAGCTAATTGAAACTACAGAAAACAAAACTACAGATGAGAGATTATTGTACTCATTCAGCTTGGAAAGACTAAATCTGTTCAGTACAATCTGGGTATGTAAATATTAAATGGCACAGTTTTAAGAGGTTTATGAGTCTTAAATTGTATAAGTGTAAATGTGAAGAGTTTAGAATACGGATCAGTTTTTTCTGGAGAAACTTAGCTCTGAAGTTGCAGTGTGTTTTAAGTACATTTTAAATGCCTAAAACTTAGTAGGAAGAAAAAAGAATATAAAAATCTCATTAATTTCATATTAAGTCAATGGTTTAAAGCATATGATTAAAATTGATTTTACTCTTTTTTTTAAAAAATCTTTTTTCTTGTGGGTACTGGACAGTGCATAGTGGCTTGCATTACAAGAACCAACACGGTTCTACAATTCCATTCAGAAATTTTTTTATTGCTGTGACACATTTGTCTTTCTAGATTGTACATTTTCTAAAGGTTTGGACACAGTTAAAAAAAAAAAAAGGACCCAGAAAAACACTTTTACCAGCCTTGCAGGTAAAGGATACCAGAAAATGCATAATGAATGAAGCCAAACAAAAGCTCTTTTCAAATACTGTTTCTCAGATATGGATCACCAGTTCTCTGGGTTTTTAGAAAGAAAATTGAGGATAGATTTTTGTGAGCTATGAGGGCTTTTTAGGGGGTAATCCTAAGTACTTCTTCAATGTAAAACTGATTATTCAGTAAATGGACTTCTTGATGAGGAAATGGTATGACTTCTCATAGTCTTTAAGAATTTATATAAGGGGCTGGGGAGTTAGCTCAGTGGTTCCGGCGCCTGTCTTGCAAGCACAAGGACCGGGGTTCAATTCCCCGGTAACCACATACCATACTGGGTGTGGAGACTCACGCCCAGCAGCAACCAGTAGTACACACCATAGTGCCGGGCGTGGTGGCTCACGCCTGTAATCCCAGCACGCAGCCCAGCACGCAGGTGGCAGAGGCAGGAGGATTGCTGTGATGTGAATTTGAGGCTGAGCTCAGGGCCAGCCTGAACTACAAAGCGAGACCCTGTCTCAAAAAACCTAAAAAAAAAAAAAAAAAAGAATTTATATAAGGCCGTCTTTAATTTTTAACCACACAAAATACCTCATTATATCCTAAGGAAGATACTTGTTGAATAGTTAGGACGTACTAGAGATGTGCTATTGTATATATCTGTGTATTTTTATAGACTCATCATCAGACACATCATAAATATAAAAAATAGTATATCTGAAATAAAATTCAAATCCAAGAAGTATTTGTTGAGCACCTATTATGTACCAGGGATTCGTTTAGGTTCCTGGAGAAACCAGTGGATAAAACCAACAAAGATGTCTGCCTTTGTGGAGCTTACATTAGTTCATTCGAACATGATACATAATTAAAGTTAGATAGTATGTTAGAAGGAGTTACGTGTAGTAAGAAATGAAGAAAAAAAAGTAGGACAGGATGATGGGACCAGGGCCTAGCATGGGACAGGCCACAATTCATTTTAAATTACATGACGCCTCACTGCACAGGTGCTACTTAGGCAAAGATTTGATGGAGCTGAGGGGTATATCCATTCTGCTATCGAGGGCAAAACCTTCACAAAAGCCCTGGTCCTGGTTGAGGAGTTTAATCCTAAAATCAAGGACTAGGAGAAGGACAGGGAAAATAAATTGAAGTCGGCAAGAAATTCATGAGAGACAAAACCAAGAAAGCTGTCAGGCCGCATCGTGCAAGCCTCATTTAAGGGCTAGCTTTTGCTCTGAGAGAACTGGAGAGCCTCTTGGAGGCCGCAGACAACCATCTGACTGAAGTGTTCAGAAAACCTCTCTGCCGAATCCACTGAGAATCCGCCAGAGGCTGGTGAACTCCACAAAGGGCCAGAGAGTTGACATGAGGTGCGATAGAAGAGATGAAGGTAAGTAGAAAGGAGACAAGGAGAAGCGTAATTAAAAACTTGTACTTTTACAGAGTGGTGCATGTTTGTAATCCCAGCACCCAGCGAGGCTGAGGCAGGAGGATCAAAAGTTCAAGTCCAGCCATAACACCTTACTTAGCAACTCGGGGATTCTATCTCAAAATTTTAAAATAAAAATAAAAAAAAGTGGAGATGTAGCTCAGTGGAAAGATTCTGTGTTTAGTCTCCGGTGTTTGTCTGTCTCAGTCTCTGTCTGTCTGTCTGTCTCTCTCTCTCTCACACACATACATGCAAACATAATTGTACTTTTAAGAAAACAAAGTTTTGGGATACAGTGAGTTACCCAAGGTTACATTGCTCTCTTTTCCCTTTTAGGAAACTCACTCTAAAAGTTCTAGAAGCATTAAAGACACAAAAATTTTGTAAATATTTGGGCCCTGTGCTTCTCTCCTATAAATCAGGCCTATGCACTTTACCTGTAAATTTTTCCTACAGTGCTACAGATTGGCAAACCCCAATGATTCCCACTAACAAGGAAACAGCACTATGAAGTGATTTCCTTTCATTTAGCTCAGGGGTATCACTGCCTGCCTTGCAAGTGCAAGGTCATGAGTTCGATCCCTGGTACCACAAAAAAAAAAAAAATAAATAAATAAATTAAAAAAGTACATACAGAAGTAAGGGCTTAAAAGATAAGAATGAAGATACTTCATGTACAGGTACAACAAATTCTTGATACTGAATGTGATCATAATGTATACTAAAGGGCCGGGGAGTTAGCTCAGTGGTTCTGGCACCTGTCTTGCAAGCGCAAGGACCCAGGTTCAATCCCCAGTAACCACATGCCATACTGGGCGTGGAGACTCACCCCAGCAGCAACCCAGTACCACATATCACAGTGCCGGGTGTGGTGGCTCATGCTTATAATCCCAGCACTCGGGAGGCAGAGGCAGGAGGATTGCTGTGATGTGAGTTTGAGGCTGAGCTCAGGGCCAGCCTGAACCACAAAGCGAGACCCTGTCTCAAAAAACCTAAAAAAAAAAAAGTATACTAAAAATGTACCAATGAACTCAATAAAGGGGAAAA
The DNA here is from genome assembly GCA_004026965.1 of Petromus typicus. Lineage (NCBI taxonomy): Eukaryota > Metazoa > Chordata > Mammalia > Rodentia > Petromuridae > Petromus > Petromus typicus. The sequence continues at coordinate 8,996 of PVIR01005385.1, forward strand.
AAAATACCCTGGACACATGCAAAGGATTTGTCAGTTAGCATGGCCAAAACCAGCAATATGACAGGGACCAGGAATACAAATTCTAGCCCACCTGTCTTGAGGACACTCCCAGGAGCACATAAAGAACCCCAAGTCCAGATCACTGTGCACCCTGTTCTCATGGATCCTCTTCAGTTTGCCTAATAAAACCTGCCCATGACTCGCACTGGGCACCCTGAGAACTTGGCTGTGACATGTTCACAGGTATATAACCTGGCCTCAGCTGAGGGGAGCTGAGGTCCCAGTCCTAAGCCACGCCTGATGATAAGCATGTTAGCTCACTACACCGCTTCTGTCACAACTACGTCACTGCTGCTGTAGCACAAGAGTGACCACACGATGTGAGGATCGATGAATACAGCAGCATGCCGCTGAGACACAATGAATAAATGCCAAAAAACTGAATTTCATATAATTTATGTATTTCAAGATAATATCCTTTTCATTTCTCCCACCATTTAAAAATCAAAAGCTATCTTCAGTTCTTACAGCTCAACAGGTAGTGAACCCATTTTGACCATGAGGGTAGTTTGTCAACTCTTGAATAAACTGTAGGAGGCAAAAGAACAATGGAGACCATTTAATAATCCAAAGAAGAGAAATGATGGCAAAGCAGATGGGAAGAGTAGTAGTGAGTTTGGACAAAGCTGAACCAAATTCTAAACAAATGGGAGGCTGAGCCATGGAGGTATGTCTGAATAAATGCTAGTAGAAATGACAGAAGAACCGAAGATTGAACTCTAAGGTACTGTGGGTTGAACTTGTGAGTATTTGCAACAAGAAGAAAGCAACACAAGATTGTACAGGAAAAATCAGCGAGGGCATTGGCAGCCAGGATGTGGTGGTGTCTTAGCAAACTAGCAGTTAAGTTGGAACTGAGTGTGTGGTTCTGGGCACAGAAGCCCCACCTGAGAACTGTTCCCAAGGGCATCAAAGGGGACCTGGAGGCGAAGAGAGTGTGATTTTTCCTGAGAAGCTTGCCTCAGCCGGTTTTCCAGATACGAACTCGTTGAGGGAGCTCCGGTCATCGCTGCTGCTGAGAGTGGCTGCTGTGTTCTTCCGAGATCTCTAATCTTCGCCTGGAACATTGCTTCCTGGCTCCAGTGCAGATCCCTGAGCCTGATGACAGCCTCTTCATCTGCGTACAGGCTTTGTAGCCTCCGTCATTGGCCCTTAGGCCTTCGCTGTGCAGATAGATCGGCAATAAGGACTCGTGTGAGACATGGGCTCCAGGCCCCTGGCTGGACGTGTGCGGATCCAGTTGCTGTGGAATCCAGGCCCAGCTGGATTCGGAGTATCTAGCATGTGAACAGATCTCTTCCAGTCCTCTGTAACTGACTTTCTGGCTGTATATTGTCATCTTATAAATTGTGTATCCTGTATTAAATGTATTCCCTTGTAAACGGCTAACTGCAGGGCATTGATGAAATGTAACCAAACAGACCCATAGCTCAGGATGTTGCTCGCCACTGACCAAACCAAGGAAACTTTATTGTGGAGAAAAAGGAAAGGATTTATTTAAAGATAGCCCAAGGATACGAAGGGCCTCATTTGCTCCAAATCACCATCTCCCCCTGTACACGTGGATATTTTATAGCCAGGAATAGAGCGGCAAGGGAACAGAATGAGACAGTACACATGCCGAGGCCGGTTTTATTGTCTCATCCGTCGTCCACTGTCTCCTTTCTTTGTGGAAATGAAACTAAATTAGTTCGCTTATTGATTTAGCATAGTTCTGGGTTGGGGAATGGAGAGGTCCACCCTGAGTGTGGATGGCATTATCCAATAGGCTTCTAGCCTGGATAGGCTTTGGAATTGGAGGTTTGTGGAGAGATTTTGTTGCTTTGTCTTCTAGTGTGTGTGTGTGTGTGTGTGTGTGTGTGTGCGCGCGCGCGCACATGCACACTTGTGCACACATCCATGTATGCTGAGGTTTGGAGATTGATTATCTTGGAAAGACTTTGCTGCTAGTAAGGACGTCTCTTGAGTTAGTATCTGCTTGGCTTTCCAGTGAGGCATTATGGGATGACCAACTAGGATTCTGCCTCCTTCTCATGATCCAACCCACTCCATTAATTTGTGAGGAGAGAATACAGGGTGTTTGGCCCAACACCCAGTTCTCTGGGAACGGAGCACAATAATTTTAATGGTGTAAAGACAGTCCAGATACTGGCTTGCAGATAAAATTAGTCACCACAACTAAATCACCTTGGAAATAATAATAAAATAGGCAACAATAGCAGTAAGAGACAAACTGGACGCTGACATACCATAACCCCCAATAATGTACCTTTCCTACATAGAAAAGAAATCTATAATTATAGCGTTCATAGTAAGACAAACCAAATATTAATATACAGTAATTATCTACCTAATGTAGCAACTATACCTGTACTAACAATAGAGAAGAATTCAACAGTCATAGCACAGTCATCTGATATCTGAAGGTTACTAAAGCTTCATGGTCACACTAGTAAGGTAGAGGGGGTGGAGAACTGGAGAAGTAAGGACATAACATTTAAATAATAAAAGAAGGATGAAAAGGACAGAAAGTTGAGATGAAAAATCCTATTAAGGAATAACAGGAAAATAATAAAATTAGAAAAAAATAACAGAGAAGAAAAATGAGAAAAGAGCAAAAAGAAAACAAAAAAAGAAAAATAAGAATAAATATTGGAATATTCTTGGGATGAAAATATTCCAAGAAAAAATGAAGAGATGGGAACCTGCAAACCTGAACAAAGCCCTGGGGACACAACGTCCCACACACGCGTCTGTCTGTCAGCGCTGATCCTGCCCCACCCGGTTGCCGCTGCGCTTGGGCAGCCACGTGTCTGCTCTAAGGGAGGGTCGCTCTAACGGAGGGTCGCTCTAAGGCGAGGCTCGCTCCGCAGCTCCTACTTTGCATGTCACTCCGAGCCCTCCAAATCCCGATTGTCTCGGCCTCGCTTTATGCCTTTGGATTGGAGGCACCTCCCCGCTCCAGAAGCCTCTCATCTCATACACTTCATGCCATGGCAACCATCCAAGCCTAAATACACCCTTGGTTCCACAGGTAGATGGGAATAGCGAAGAGACCACTGAGTTCTGAGCCGAGGTAGGCAGTGGAACAGGGGCATGGTGTTGTGTGTGGCCCGGCTTCTCAGCATGAAGTGTGGGGCCCCTGCGTCCCTTCTGATACTCTGCTGACCATATAGCTATTGTTGTCATTAGCCTTATTTATCAGTAATTTTGTTAACAACCTCAGTGGTTATTCTTTTCTTGAAAAATACTTGTATATATAAAATCAATGAGTCACCTGGCTTTGCATTCCTTTTCTTGTGCAGTTCATTCAGATCAAGCCCAATCAATGGGAATATAGGCGACTAAGACACAAACTGGTGGTAATTAAGTCCCTCGATTTCCAACTTCCAATTTCATACTTGGTTGGTAACTCTCAGAGGGTTTCATAAGTGGGGGGAAGAAAAAATCTCAGAAACAGTAATCAGCCTGTTTATAGGTTTTTCAAAAGAAGTTTTTCAACATCTCTGATGAATTAAAAGGAACATTAGAAAATTTATTGATTTTCCAGCTTGCTGGGTCTTCCTGTGCTTAGACTTTGGGTAAATGAACAAACAAAATTTTGTGTTTTGTTATCATTTAAAATAGGAGATCTATTAGTACATAAGACTATTTTGTATATCATAAAGATAATGATTACCTCAGGCACATTTGAGAAGGTTTATTTAATAAAACCTTAAAGGAAATAAATGATTTATTGTTAATGACTTGTGGTAGTTGTTAACTACCTGAAAGTTAAAGACTCTTTTTCTGGAAATGTAGCTAATACTAGACAATTGTTCTAAAAACTCAGCCTTATGAAAGTCCTAGTCCTTGAACTGCCCTTTCTCTAAGAGGAGAAGTGATAAGGAGGAGGCCCCGCCCCTGGTTGAAAAATTACCATCTCTAATCTTATACCATCCAAACTTTCATGCTATTGTTTCCACGGCCATAGTGATGATTCTTTTTTAAAATTTTGTTAGTACGTGAAGTTTGCATTCATCTTGGGGTACATGCACCCTGCTTGGTTTGTTTTGCTGTCCTCTTTTTCCTGCTCAGTTTCCTGTCTGTCTTTAAATCCCCATTCCCCATTTTTATCCTTGTCATTATTATTACTATTAGTTTATATTTATGGTGCATCACGTCTGCAGTCATCGTGGGTATTTAGTACTTGCACAGGACATAGCTTAAATCTCCTCCCTTCCCCTTCTCTTTCTTCCTCCTTCACCCTCCATCTCCTGGACTCTTTCCCATATATAAGAGGTCTATTCCTTTGTTTTTTTCCTGTCCATTCTTTATTCTGCTTTTTGTTCGTACTTTTCCTTACTCAAATGAAAGATACCATATGGCATTTAAGCCTGAACATCTATTTTATTTTATTCAACACTTTATTTTCCTGGTGCATCCATTTTTGTCATATTTATCCTTCTTTATAGCCAAGTAGTATTCTATTATATATGGATACCACATTTTCTTTACCCAGCAATCTATTGGTGGGTACACAGGCTGCTTCCAGGACTTAGCTATTATGAATTGTGCTGCTATAAATATTGGTATGCATATATTGCTGTAGTATGATGTCTTAAATTCTTTGGGGAAGATACCAGGAAGGAAAATAGTTGAGTCATAGGGAATTTCTGATTTTAGTTCCTCAAGAAACTTCCAAGCAGCTTTGCACAAGGACTGTACTAGTTGACATTCTCACCAACAATGTAGAAACATTTCTTTTTCAACACAGCCTCACCCATTATACTTGGACTTTGATGATTATCGTTCTTTGCGGTATGAGATGACCTTGAAAATTTTCCTAACATGTCCTAGATATAACATCAATCACCACCAACCCTTTTTCCCTTTTTGGCATGAAGGACATAGCATGCCAATGTGACCACCAAAAAGGAGTCTTCAACAGGCAGCACCTGATATCTGGGAAGATTTAAGTGTGCCAAAGATGTGTGCTCACTTTTTCCTTTTACCAAAGTTGGGCCTACAGATGGTGAAAACAGGTATGATGTCAGGCATCTCCTCTTTCTTCTGGACCAGGGCCTGTCTTGGCCATTGTATCCCATTTCTCCACATTTGGTGAAGCTATTAATATTTTTCTTAGTTTCTTTCCTGTCAGAATGCTTAAGGAACTCTGAAAAATCAGGAAAAATATCCAAGGGCAAAAAAACCCCCGATTCTACCAATTATGAATAAGAAATCTGGGGAGTCTGTATTTTCACAGACCTAATAGTCCTTTGGTTGTTGTCTACTTTGCCAGATTCTAAATGTATTCACTGTCACTGTGGAAGCCTTTTGCACACATCAGAGGAACTTAGGGGAAATGTAATAAAAATGAAACTGGGGATTTGTCCCAAAGAAACAGAGGTAAGGCTGGTCTTGGTTTTTTCAAACTTTGCCTCATTTTCACATATGGCTCTTACTGAGAAATTTGGAAAGGCCTCAGAGAGAATGGAAGGTCCCTTGGACATTTGGCTTTTCCTCCTTGGCTTAATCCTTAAATTGTAGTGCTTGTGTTAAAAAAAAAAAAAAAGTTACAAGAAGGAAAAACTATGAGGTATTTTTGTCAAAATACTTCTTGCCTAATGGATAGATAGGTAGTATTGTCTTTGATAGTAAATTTCTTAATTATGTCTCCATGTTTCAATTGCATAATTGTAGACAGTGCTGCATTCCATGTGAGGGTATAGATATTAGTTTCTGACATATTAATTTCAATTTTATTCCAGTTGAGGGATTGCTGGATTAGATGATAGTGCTATTTTTTAGGGGTGTTTTTTTAGTACCTACAAATCATTTTCCACATTGACTGTGCTAATTTTGATCCTCATCAATAGTATGCAAGTTTCTCCTTTTCTCTGCATCTCTTTCTGTTTGTTTTTTTGGCCTGTACATGATGGAATACTATTAAACTTTTAAAAAGAATGATATTCTACAATTTGGAACAGCATGATGAACCTAGAGAACGTTGTGCTAAATGAAACAAGCCAAGCTCACAAAGATAAATATTATACACTCTCACAGAACGTGGATCAAAAAGCAGACGGAAAATGCAGGAGAGAGTAGATGATGGTCAATGGATTGGGTAGAGCACGGAGGAAGAGAAAAGATGTCAAACAAAGGCTGCACCTTTCTAGCGAGATGGGAACATTAATCTATTGCAAAGCAGGGTGAGTACGGTGAATTGTAATACATGTTTAACAATAGGTAAAAGAGCGAATTTCAAATAAATTATCACAATGTGAAGTGATAAAAATATTAGTTTGATTTCATCACATTATATATCACATATCAAAATAAACTCATGTTAAAATATCATACTCTCCACTCACATACAATGATTTATTCATTAAAATGTCATAATAAAATGTTCCACGATTGTAAGTTATAAATGCATCACTATACGGTTTTATGCTACTGAGCTATCTCTTTTTAAAGCTGATACACAATATTTCTATGTATTTATGGGGTTCAGTATGATAACTCAGTACATGAATACAATCTGCAGTGGTCTAATCAGGGTTATTAACACTTCCATCTCCTCTGACATTTTGTCATTGTTATATGTTGGGAAACTTCAACTTTTTTTTGAGGTACCAGGGATTGAACTTGGGCCCTGGTGCTTCCACAGTAGATGTGGTACCACTTGAGCTAAATCCCTGGCCATGGAACCATCAACTCTTGTAGTGTTTTGAAATATATGATAATTTTTTGAGGACTGCAGTTAACCTACTGCACTGTGTGTGCATGTACTCTACACTTACGTAAATCAATGGACATTAAATCTTTTGGCCACCAACAATGAAGATTAGGCAATTAGTTCATTTAATAGTATTTCTTAGTTTAACTTTTTTTTCTATATTATTTTTAGTTTTTCAATCAGTTGACTTTGTAACCTTAGGAAACACACTTCTGTCAGGTCTGAATAGTCCCCTTTTTTCCATTTTGTGTGAGGAAGGAACTTAGCTTTTCTACATATCCTGCATCTATCTTTCCCTCCCTGAACCATTATTTCAACATTATTTTCACTTTTGAAGATTGGCAATATTTATATTCTGTTGGTAAGTCTTATGTAATCTGATTTTAAAGATGGAGGATCAACAGTGTTTATAATGTTATAATGTAAAAATATGAATGATAAAACCAATAGCATATTAGCATCCATTGAAAAGGAAATTACATTCCCTTTGACATGCAACTTCCACTAATTTTTTTTCAGAACAGGAATATGGAGAATATTGGATAAAATGACTGATGTGAAAGAAAATAAGCATGTGCCAACTTATGTTTTAATGAAAATAAAATTTTGAAAGTACTGTTCTCTAAGTGAGTCTGGTCATCCATCCCCTTTAGCATGGAATGAACGCTATCCAACTTTATTAGCTTAAGAAACTTTTCTTCTGTTCCCTTGGTTATTATGCCTTCTATGCTTCCTCTAGACATCTTCTCTGATGCTGAACTAAACATATCTTTTGACTTCCATCTAATATCTCACATCATTACTTGTTCAGCATTCTAGAGAATTTCCTCCATTTTAACTTACACACTTCTGTTAAGATTCTGGCTTTGGAAATTTCATTCTAAGTTTGCCAAAATGTCTTCTAATTACTTCTAATTATTCTAAGGAGTATTTACTGTTCTAATTACAACTTAAGAGAAAATATTGTAGTTTGCTGTTGTTGCAGCAGGGTGATTGGAGTGGCTTCCTTGTCTCTGATGATCATTCATTTTCTTGAAAATCTTGAGTTGAGCTTGCAGTGAGTACTGAATGTCCCTTGTCCTAGGTGACTGGACTGAGGGGGGAGGGGAGGGCTCATGGGATACAGATTTGTAAATAATTGTCCTAAACATCAATCCAGTCCTGTGATCTGCAGGCTCAAGGGCCTCTCTGGGACTCTTCAGGGAATGCAACACCCTGCTCAGCTTTGTCTCATGAGAGTGTCGGCGGCTGCTGCTTCCTTCACTTGGAGTTAACTGTCAGCGTGAAGCCATAGACTTGCCCCTTTCTGAACGCCATCATCATTCCTCCTGTCCACAGTGCAGTTTCAGCTTCTTCTCATTTTTACTTCCTTGCTGTCATTTCAGTGGAATTTGGAACAGGAAGGTTGGTAGACGCAGGGACTCAGTCCCCCACTTCGAGATGGAACTTTTACAACAGAATAAACAGCTACTAATAAGTGTTTCTTGTCTCGTTAGTTATTCAGAATGAACTAGTCACTCTATAGGGTTAGAACAGTTTTCCCAGATGACCTCAAACAAGTAGGAATATGTGTTCTCAAACTGTTACTGTTTTAAAAATTCTTATGCTATGCTTTTCTTCCTTTTATATTCACCTTCTCCTTATTGTTTTTCTTATGAGGCTGTCCTATAATATACTCTTCTCTTCTAACTGGCCACTTCCCTTGTACAAAAGACACAGCAAATTGTTCAGAATCAAGAGTCAATAAACTTGGAGAGGGTGTATTCAAGAGAAACTCTTGAGAAATATGCATGAGTTATAGGGCCTGAATTTGGATATCTATGGTGCAAGCCTGTGGGTGTACATCTTAATTTGGGTCTCTTCTCAGTTGATTAAACGATTCCAATTAAAGTGAATCCTTGCCTGGATTTATAGATTTACTGTTTTCACCAGAACATTATGTAAATCTTATGATCAACACTAATTGCTTACTTGACATATTTTAATTTTTTTTCTTAGGCATCATTATCAAAGAACCATAATACATTTCACCAGGAGTAAGTTAATTTTTTCACAAAAGATTGTTTATAGTCAAGATACAATTTTATGCTTATTAACTGATACTCCAACACCTTATTTACTAACAGGAATTCATTAGCAAATTGTCTTCCCCCTTGACTCTGAACATCCATGTCACTCCCAAAAGAAGCTCACAGATTACAGAAAGAAAAAAAAAAAAAAAAACAACTCAGCACAATGATTTTATATGAAGACAATTTATTTCATGCTGTGGATGTAAATTTTAGTACTAATTCTGTTGAAGTCATTATTTTTGGACTCTGTTTCCAAAATATTAGTTCAGCTACTCAAGATAAAATACATCAGTTATGGATGCTTTGAAATGTCACAAGAGAAACACATGCCAAAAGTGAACACATTTGTTAACTTCACTAGGTACAAGGGAACTGCTAAGAAAATCGTGGTTGTGTATGTCTGTACTGTTTCTATGGGGCTTGCACAATTGTCACTGGTTATTGAGTGGTTATGGTTGTGAAGATAATCCAGGTGGAGTCAGGGACCATCTCTGAGATCCCGTGAGCTCTCTTCACAGACTTCCAATGGCAAAGGCCACTTGTTTCATGCTGTGGCTCATGGGCAGTGAGAACAAATGGAGACTCTTCTGGCAAGAAATTAAAGGTCTACCATGGAAGGCAACCCAAAGAGTCCATCCTGACTAAGTAAAAAAGTGCTGGTGGGGAATAAAGGTTTTATGTCCAGTGAGCAGTATCAGTAAGGAAGTTATGTCTCTTGGCAGTGTCTGTGTGGGATTATGGGCCAAAATGGTTAAAAAATAAACCTTGAAGACTAGTTTGTTCAAGTGGTTCCGCATATGGTAGTAACTCGAAATAACCAAAATTTGCAAAACACCCTTTACCCTATTATGTAAATAGAAATTTCTTTTTAGCCTCATATTCTAGCAGTATACAAGAGATCTGTATTCAGTCCACACAACAGGATTTTTGTTAGATAGCACGATTGAAAATAAAACAGAGAAAAAGTTTCCTGGGTCATATGTTTAGATTCCAAAGAAGAGGGAGGAAAGCAGCTCTACAATATAGAAAAAAAAAATAAAAAGACTCAGCTTAATTAGTGATTGTCTTTGTCACAGAAAATATGTTTTGAGTTAAAGAGATACATTTACAGAGAGATTTTCGATGGAAGAAGCCACTTTCCTTTCTAGAGTTTCTAGGCCTAGTGATTTGTTTAGTCTTAGGACTAACTGGTGTCCAGCCTGCTTGGGTCAGCAGGTGTTTAGGTGTGCTCTGCCCTCACTTCCTATGTAGAAATCCTTTGCAGAGTTCTTACCTTTTGTGCTATGAGGACAGCAGTTCTTAGCTTGCTAGAATACGTACAGTGAAAGCTTATCAGTTTCTCCTGGCAACACACAACAGCTGGGTCACATCAGGTAGATCAGGTGAAAAGATGATTAGTAATTTCAGAGTTAAAAAAAATTAACACAGGGCCAGGGAGTTAACTCAGTGGTTCTGGCGCCTGTCTTGCAAGCA
>PVIR01005385.1:19421-39136 GCA_004026965.1 Petromus typicus
GTAACCACATAACAATACTGGGTGTGGAGACCCACACCCAGCAGCAACCAGTACCACATACCACAGTGCCGGGCATGGTGGCTCACGCCTGTAATCCCAGCACTCGGGAGGCAGAGGCAGGAGGATTGCTGTGATGTGAGTTGGAGGCTGAGCTCAGGGCCAGCCTGAACCACAAAGCGAGACCCTGTCTCAAAAAACCAAAAAAAAAAAAAAAAAAATTAACACAAGGGGCCGGGGAGTTAGCTCAGTGGTTCCGGCGCCTGTCTTGCAAGCTCAAGGGCCCGGGTTCGATTCCCCGGTAACCACATAACAATACTGGGTGTAGAGACCCACACCCAGCAGCAACCAGTACCACATACCACAGTGCCGGGCGTGGTGGCTCACGCCTGTAATCCCAGCACTTGGGAGGCAGAGGCAGGAGGATTGTGATGTGAGTTTGAGGCTGAGTTTAGGGCCAGCCTGAACCACAAAGCGAGACCCTGTCTCAAAAAAAAAAAAAAAAAAATAACACAAACTTAAAACTAAAACTTCTGCCTCCTTTGTGCCTCACCATCGATATTGTGTGACATCTATTCATGTTGAAGTCTAAAGTTTTAAGGATCAAAAGTTCTCTTTGGTTGTTTCAGAGAATAATGGAGTTGAGTTGAGCCACTGCAGGGTTGATTTTATTTTGTGGTCACCAACTAATTGAAGAGCATTGACCATTTGCTGAATCTTGAGGGTGACATTCTATATGAAAGTGAGGTCACGTGTATGGTGGTGGATGTATGTAATCCCGGTACTTGGGAGGCTGAGGGAGGAGGATGTATGAGTTCTAGGCCAGCTTGGGCAACATAGTGAGATTGTCTCAAAAAACAACAAACAAAAAAAAGTGAGAAGCTCAGTGTTAACATCCAGTCAACGTTTGCTGGACATGTTGCACAAGGTCACCTCTGGATTTAGCAGCAAACAAATCCAGCAGAGAGTACAGACATCACCTGGGATTCAGATATGCTGGTTGTTTGTCTTCCTACGTGGAGGCAGTAATTAGTTTAATGCTAGCTACTCTCTGGAGATGAACTCTGGCCCCATGAAACATCATCTGTACAAGAATCGGGTCAGCTGTATGCTTGTGTGTCATGGGACTGGAATGCATGTTCAGTAAAACCAGCCTTTTCTGAGTTCCCCTACCATTGTCAGCAGCATGTGTTGAATTCACAGAACTGTTTGCTTATACTCTTCGGATATTTGACCCGGCTTGTTTGGAGTTAGGTGGGAGTTTTCAAGCAGTTCGTAGGCATCTTGCACACTGGGGAGACTCTCCTTCCTGCCCTGGGTGACCTTCTGAATCTGAATACCAGTACTGTTCTTTGAACAAACTCTTTGGCCCTTGTAAACCTGAGCCTGACGTTTGCAGATGCCAAACTTGCTGAGCAGGATGAACACATCCCTTTGGAAGGCCTTGGTGAAGACAGCGTAGAGGAAGGGATTGGCGCACGAGTTAAGCGGATAGAAGAGAACCAGCAAGATTTTAGAGTTGGTGACCGTGATGAGAGGCTTATTCATAAGTGCCGAGAGAGCGTAGAACGAGATGGGAGCCATGCACACGAAATCCGTGAAGATCAACACTGCCATCCGCTTGGCAATTTTGGTGTCTTTGTCCCCAGGGTTATAGTGGGGGTTTCTGACTGTGATGTAGATCTTCACGTAACAGGAGCAGACGATGATGAAGGCAACAATATTGAGCAACAAAACAAGGACAATGTATGCCAGGGCAACAGGGGTCTCCGTGTCCATAGGCAGGCAGATGCTAACCTTGGCATAGCTACTTATTCCCACCAAAGGGAGCAGGGCAAGAAGGAAGCAGCAAACCCAGCCACCAACCATGATGACGTATGCGTGCCTGAGGCGGAGCTTCCGGTCCAGGCGCATGGCAAACGTGATGGCGTACCAGCGCTCGAGGGTGATCACCGTCAGTGTGTACACTGACAGCTCGCTGGCAAAGACAGTGAAGAACCCAGCTGTGTTGCACCCAGGGCCAGTCTGCCAGTCAATGGCATGGTTATAGTACTCCGAGTGAGTGTAGAGGTCCACAGATGCAATAAGGAGCAGGTATATCCCCATACACAAATCCGCAAAGGCTAAGTTGCACATGAGAAAGCGTGGGACGGTCAGTTTGTAGTGGCTGGTAAGGAGGATAAATAGGACAAAGACATTTCCCAGGAGAGCCAGCAAGCTAACAAACCACACCACGATTCTCAGGAACCTGTAACCCATTATGTCTTCACAAGGGTTGAATTCATCTGACTTGGGTGTGCATACCATGTCTTCATTGTCCCCACACACAGTGTAGTCGTAATGACTGTCAAAGTCCTGTAGAGTCTCCTCTTGGGGGTATTTGAGCTCCTCGCCAAAGCCAATGATTTCGTCCTCTTGTTCTTCATAGAAAACGTAATAATGTGAGCTCCTGCGAGTATCTTGGAGCTTGGAGTCTTGCTTGTACCCAACGCTGCTGTCACCCAGATCTTCATATTCCTGGTAATTGGAGCCATTCAAAGCATTCACAGATTTTCTTTGCCTTAGGCTCCGGATAGTGCTTTCATTACACATCAAGGACTCAAAGATTCTGCAAGGCAACGGAAATGAACCATTATTTGGTTTACACCTGTAACATTTAGAGGCATGTCTAAATGACTTGCTCTCATGGGTTGGATTCTACAAGACTCTGCATGATCTGGCCTGGCTTGTCTCACGCGCAACGTTGCTATTTCATCTACTGTGATCCAGTGACGCCCATCTTATTTCTCATTGATAGTCACTTCAAGAACAGCAGCGAAGCCACAAATGGCAGTGATAGGAAGCACGGTTGCTGGAACCAGTTGACTTAGGCTGGCATGTGTCTGTCAGTTACTCGCTGCTTTACCTTGGGCAGGTCTCTGAACCTCGACTTATTCATTTGTGTCATGGATAATGACAGTATCTACTTCATACCAGGTTACCCGTGCAACACCATGACCGCTGTATTTATGTGTTGGGTGTTTCTCACAAGAGTCTTTGTTGTTGTCCTCAAATAAACTAACACTTGTGTATATTTTGTTCATATACAGCTATTTTATTTGTTTTCCTTTTGGTTTTCTGGTTTTCTCCATTAGACTGTAAACACAATGCAGGAGAGGCTCTTGTCTGTGCTGCTCACTGTTACAGTTAGGATAGTGCCAGGCATGATATAGGTGATAAAAGAAATATTTATTAAACAGATGAATAAATGGACTTTCCCTTGTGGACATGGGGACAGAAAAATGAGTTTTTCTCTAGCTCACCAGATTTAGAACTCAACAAATTGTTTAACTTGACTCAGCCGCTGAGTAGAGTAGAAATGGTCCAGCTGTTCTAAGCTGCTTGGAGATTATGACAAACCCGGACTTTGCCCACTTTAGGCTCCTCCTCATCCCTGGTCCATTCCCAGTCAGTGCCACCTGGCGTTTGTACAGACTGTGCTGTCACCATCCCTGGGCCCCTTTCCTGGTTTCCTTCAGTTTTATGCTCATGTTGGCCTTCTCTGCATAATGGTTCAACTTTCTGTTTGCTTCTGCCCCCACAACTGGGTGCCAACTCTTTGCTGATGAGAAATACGACTATAGAGAGTCAATCAGCAGGTAGTCCTGTGGAAGCTGAGCGAGACTGAGATAAGGGACAAGTGAATGAAGGCAGAGATAGGAGAGCAGGGAACAGTACAAGCCATAAGGAGGGAAATGTACACGTGAAAGTTCAGGTGAAAGCAAGAGTGACAAAGTGTGTAGAGAAAGAGGCCCACCCCTCCTTGGCAGCGTCATGAGCAGTCAGATATTAACATAATGCATCCACGTTTGTTGAGAACTGATCCTATCTCAAGACATCCCATTCCAAGTTTTCTCTATTCAGCTTCTCCTTTTATCTTCTAAACACTCCATCACAGTGACTGTATGATCTTCATCTTTAGAAGTTCGCTCACAGTAGTCATGTAATAGCTAGAAACTGGTCGGGCTGCAGTTAAACCAAGCTGACTGCAAAGCTGTGTCACATAACTAGGGAGTGGGCAAAGGCTAAGCTGGCCAGGCATCCACTCATTGTCTTTCCTGTTGGTGTCTAGTATATGTTGCTTCTGGAAACGAGTGATAGAAACCATGTCTGTAACCTCCAGAAGGTTCTACATGACCTGCAGAACCGTCTCCTATTACCATCTATAACCCAGGCTATTCAGATATATCATCAGCCTATTCTTCATCTGTAATGGCTTGGCAGTCACAGCTGTTGTGTCTGATGTACTCCTGCTCTCATGGGTACTCCTAATTCTTTTCTATCTGATTTTCAAGTCACAGAGCTTCTTCGCTAAACCCAGAAATTAATTTCACTCACACCATGACCTTAAATCACTTATTCTATATCCCTGGCACCTACCCTCTGATCTTCTTCTGATTCTTAAATGCACAGCAGTGGCTTGGATAAGAAAGGTCAGCCCGGATGAGGTGAAGGAAACTCAAGGAAAGTGGAAGCTTCTTAAGGGTCCAGGTGTTTCTCGCTATCAGTTCCTTCAGGTGCTCCAGGCCTTTGGGTGGCAAGGCGGTAATGCTGGTGTAAGACACGTCCCTAGGAGGCAGAGAACAGAACAGCACAGAGGCAGTAAGCAGCCTGGGCCTTTCTGTCCTTGGCCAGGAAATCGAACAGACCTGAGGTTAATGGGAAACTACATGCTCTTTTCCTGCTACTGAATTTGCAGCCCGAGTTACTGGTCTGAGTGGGACCCAGCTACTAGGCTAAGGAGAGATAGGCATCTAAGTCAGTGTGGCCACTTCTATGTTTATGGCTTGAAATTCGAGTATTATTGGTACACATTCTACTTCCACAGGCATTGTATTTTATTCACCAGAATATCTTCAAAGTCTTGGAGTCAGAGATGAATGTCAAGTTGATTCTGCAAAATGACATTATCCAACTAGTCAAGGGTCCTGAGAGGGAGATGAAATAAAATTGAACAGGTTCAAAGGGTTATAAATCAATTGGTTATCAATTTCTGTGGGGACCAGGGTTTTGGGACTGATTCACTGATTTATCAGTAATATATGAAGATATCCTAATAATACAGAACTTTTTTTTTTGAGACAAGGTCTCACTTTGTAGCTCAGCCTGACCTTGAACTCACAGGGAATCCTCCTGCTTCTGCCTCCCAAGTACTAAGATTACAGGTGTAAGCCAAGGGATCGAACCCAGGTCTTTGCGCTTGCAAGACAGGCGCTGGAACCACTGAGCTAAATCCCCGGCCCCAAGAGTGCATCTTTCTAAGACATGTTCGTGTTTTAATGGTGCTTGAGCAAACATGTTAGTGAGCATTCAAGTTCCTGTGCTCAAACACATCCCCAAACCAAGACATGGCCAACAGCAATCTTTTTATTGTGAGTGGAGCTTTGGTGGATCAGGAATGTGAATGGGGCACATGGGGATGGACTGTCTCTGTTTAGAGATGTCTGTGCTCAGCTGAGAAGGCACAGAGGCTAAGGTGACTTGACAGCAGGGGAGTGGCATGGTTGTCCCCTGGCTGGTCTGAGTTATAGACTTGAAGCCTGAGCTCATGTGGGGTTATTGATATGGTCGCTACATGCAGCTCACATCTCTAACAGTGTAACAGCCAGATTCTCATAGAATTAGCAAATGCAAGGCGAGGGATTCAGAACTCATCTCTGCATAGAGTGTGTGTCAAAGACTTTGCCACCTTTAAAATTGCCGCAGTGGCTAAATGATGGAGAGTCCATTCGGGCAGTTATGTGAGGAAGGGAGACTACCTGCTCCCACTACAGATCAGCCTTCTCAGTTGAGACATTGCCCTGGACCAGCATCAGAACTCCCTGCAATACGGACCAAACCTCAGAGCAACCTCTGCTAATGGTCTAGAAGTGTCTCCAGCACTAAGCCCTAAATCTAGGGGACACTGAGCTACACTCTCAACTCTTTTTATTTATATATTTATTTTTTGAGACAGGGTCTGGCTTTGTAATTCAGGCTGGCCCTTCGCTCAGCCTCAAACTCACATCACAGCAATCCTCCTGCCTCTGCCTCCCAAGTGCTGGAATTACAGGCGTGAGCCACCACACCCAGCATTGTGGTGTGTGGTGCTGATTGCTGCTGGGCGTGAGTCTCCACTCCCAGTATTGTATGTGGTTAAATGGAATTGAACCCAGGCCCTTGTGCTTGCAAGACAGGCGCCGCAACCACTGAGCTAAATCCCTAGGCTTTTTTTTTTTTTTTTTTAGTTCAGGCTGGCCCTGAGCTCAGCCTTCAACTCACAGCAATCCTCCTTTCTCTGCCTGCCTCCCCAGTGCTGGGATTACAGGCATGAGTCACCACACCTGGCTCAGCCCTTTTTATTCTAAAATTCTGAGACAGGATCTTATTAAATTGCCTAAGCTGGGCTTGAACTTTTTTTAGGTTTTTTTGAGACAGGGTCTCGCTTTGTAGTTCAGGCTGGCCCTGAGCTCAGCCTCAAACTCATATGACAGCAATCCTCCTGCCTCTGCTCCCTGCTGGAATTACAGGCGTGAGCCACCACGCTCGGCACTGTGGTATGTGGTACTAGTTGCTGCTGGGCAGGAGTCTCCACACCCAGTATGGTATGTGGTTACCGGGGAATCGAACCCGGGCCCTTGTGCTTGCAAGACAGGTGCCGGAACCACTGAGCTAACTCCCTGGTCCTGGGCTTGAACTTTTGAACTTGGGGTCCTCTTGCTTCCACTACCCAAATAGATGGGACTGTAGGCCTTTACCACTACACGTGACTTAGACTATTGTTATGAGTCAGGAAGATCCTGAAATGTAGACAAAAAAACAAGGCTTTTTGGTCCCAAAGTGACAGCAAACCAAGGGTGGAGTCGTAACTAAATCTTGGGTCTGCAGTTCTCTGCTTCATGTTTCTGGAGGCTGAATGCAGATTTTAGGGCAGCATCACCCCAGCCCTTGCAAGGGTTTCCATCCTAGGAGGAGGAACTCAGTGTATGAGTGTCTGCTGTGGTTGTACTCAGATGGCCTTGTCCCACCAATGTGGGAGTGTGCGTGGGCAGACAAGGAGGTGATTAGTGTTGGAGAAAGTACATTGGCATGATGACAGAATTACCTGTTTCCCTCAGTGGCTCTCATTGGGTATTTGTCTGAACTCAAACCAAAAGCAAAGGCCCCATCAAAGACAGCTCTGGCCCAGACTTGGACCTGTATAAGTGACTACTTATCTGACATTTGTGCTCAGCAGCCTCAGAGGCATCTCCAGGTAAATAGTTCTGTCTAAATTTAACCTGTGACCCACCCTGTGGCCCACTTCTCTTCCTCATTTCCTCATCATGCTCTGATCCTCTCAGCTGCACAAACTGGTATCCTTGGAGGAACTGGTAACATCTCAGGCTTCCTCACAACCATCACTGACCCACATTTAATCTGTCACAAAACCAGTGGATTTGAACTCACACATCCACATACAGTCAGCCCGCCTAGCCTGCAGGTTCCAAAGGCATGAATTCATCCAACTACATAGTGAAAGTATTAAAAAAGAAAATGGTATCTGTGCTAAACTACAGTCCTTCTTATTGTTACTGTTCCCAAAGCAAAAGTATAAGCTATTTATGTGACATGTGTATTGCAGTAGGTATTCTAAGGAATCAGAGATGATTTACAGTATACAAGAGGATATGTGTAGTTTACAGATAAATATGCCATTTTCTATAAAGTACTTCAGCATTCCCAAACTTTGACATCTTTGTGGGGTTGCGGAACCACGTCCTCACAGAAGCCACCAAAGACTGCCCACATGGCCAATATAAGCTTTCTCCTTCTAGCTAACGTCATTTCTTCAGGAACTTTTCTGTTCCCTTTTACTTCCTTCCAGTCCATCCTCTACAGAGCCACCGGGGTAGTCACAGGTGTGGATCAGCACATTCTGCTTAAAAACTTTGTAGCAACTTGGGCTGGGCATTTAGTTCAGTGGTTCCGGTGCCTGTCTTGCAAGCACAAGGACCCAGGTTCGATCCCCAGTTAACCACATACCATACTGGGTGTGGAGACTCACGCCCAGCAGCAACCAGTACCACATACCACAGTGCCAGGGGTGGTGGCTCATGCCTGTATACAATCCCAGCACTCGGGAAGCAGAGGCAGGAGGGTTGCTGTGATGTGAGTTTGGGGCTAAACTCAGGGCCAGCCTGAACTACAAAGCAAGACCCTGTTTCAAAAAAAGACAAAAAAAAAAAAAAAAAAAAAAGCTTGCAGCAACTCCTCAGTGCACCACAAATAATGCCCATTGTTTCCACCATGTCCTTCAGAGCCTGCAGACCTGGCCCTTGCCTGCCTCTCCAACCTCGTTCCGGGTACCTGAGGCCACTTAGCGCAGCTGTAAGTGCCCACTAGGCCTGCTGCCCTGAAAGTGTCTGATGGGGCAGACCTCTCCTAACGCAGCTCGCTCCACTCTGCTACTGTGTACTTTCAGGGCCAAGCAGAGGAGAGCTACTGCTTTTTATTCTTTTTCAAAACTTTATCCTCTCTGTAATTTCTCCTTGTTGGATAACCAACGGGATGATGGCAGAAATGGTAAACTGACAGATAGCTTTGCCTTGCTCAGCTCCAGGAGGGGAGGAATTTTTAGATGGTGAAGAGGCTGCCCTTGTCAATCAGTCCACCACCCTTAACCTCAGTTTCCTATAAAATATCAAGACATGGGGAAAATGTGGACAACGTTTTGCCAGAGTGTAACACACCAAGCCTGTAGTCTAATTGTCAAGGGAGTCCTACTTCCCAATTGAAATCTCTTGAGCCTGGCCTTACTGTCCATATTCCTGTCAGAATTCTACCTTTCTGAGTTCCAGTCAGAATTGCCCATTAGGTTCTTCTAAGTCTTCTCTTGCCTGCCTCTCCAAATCTTTCCAAATTCCCCCTGAAAATCATTTCTGAAGGACACTACACTACCTGGTCAGGTATGGTTACAACCCAGTTTAAAGGAGAAGTTTAATTTGCTCAGTTTTGGGGACTCACTGTGAAGTCAGCTGGCTTCAAGAAGGAAGTATTGGAGAGACCAAAGATATTTAATTTATGGTGGTGAAGAAGCAGAGCATGGGAATAGTGTCAGGTATAGTATTTAAGGTCCTATCTGCAGGACCCACCCAGACATGTGCAGAAATGTGCTTTGACATTTGATCTCTTTGAGACCTCCCAAGCCAACTAAGTTGACACAGTTCAATTACAACAATCTCTTGTGGTTCTTCTTACAGTACACTTCTACAATAGTTGCTAATTTACATTTATCCCTAGTTTGATTGTAACATCATTAAAAGCAGAGTCTGTGTCTTACCCTTCTAACTTTCATGGAGTTCAGTAGGGATTCAGTAAAATGGCTATGAGGAAATAAACCCTTCCCCTACTCAGTTTTTCTCAGGAAGGGAAGAGAATAAGGAAAGATAGGATAAATTAGGGATGGCACAGAGCTAGTAGTTAGAATTAAAATTTATTTCATTCAGGTCAAAAATTTTACCAAGGCTCACTACTCAATACATGACAAACAAATGAAATATTGGGAAAAAATTTGAACAGAGTTGTCCAAAAAGAATATACCAATGGCTAATAAATAGATGAAAAGATGCTCAAGTCATTAATAATTGGAAAAACCCCAAATGACAATCATGATGAAATGACACTATGATGTCTAGAATAATGTCTATGATGTCTGTCAAATGTCTAGAATAAAAAAAGATTGATAATAAAAATAGGTTAGCTAGTATAAAGATGTCATACCTTGTTGGTTGAAATAGTGGGCCAACCACTTTGAAAAATAGCTTGGCAATATTTCCTATAAAGTAAAACATCTGTTCTATGACCTGGTAATATTACTCTTAGAGATTTACATGAGAAAAATCAAAAGATACATAGTTTTCTATAGGAGGGTGGGCATAAGGCAATTTCTAGGTAATGAAAACTTTCATTTAACTAAGACGTACACTTAAAAACTTTATATATTATTATATATAAATTATAGTCAATAAAAATAAGATTTTCCTGGATCCACTCTGAAAAATTACGTATTCAACATACCCGTGGATTTCAGGTTGCTTTAAAGAACTTTGTCACAAATTTTCAGCCATCTAATCTTATGATGATCATGAAAAAATTTTTAAAAGGCTTATTTTTCTCTAAACTAAGAAAGTAGGCCATAACATGGCCTTTGGATTTTCATATGATTAATTTGATTAGCTAAAAGCAACAACAATTTCTTTCTGAAGTTTGTTTTTGTTGATATATGTAATGCAAACTCAAAGATATTATTACAAAGATTCTATCTTCTTAAGAGGTACTTATAATAGTAATTTGGACTATTATATTACATTATAATAATTTTCATCAGTATGCTAAATGAGTTACATAATTTGGAATTTAGAGAACACCGGTTATTATGGGAAGCATTTCATTTCAGTATGTTCTTTTCTTTGGCGTTATAGACGTCAAGAGCTTCCCTTTCAAAATAAAGTAAAAGAAAACAAGGTAATCAAAAATAGAAAGTATAAAAATGGAAAATGAGATCACATATCTTGATTACAAAATTCAATAAGTAAGTTCCCAAGTTAAATGGGAAAGCCTCCCTCTTTGAAATCATACAGCCTAGTAAAAAGGTGCACCTATTTTAAATGAGATCATTTTTTGAGAAATGGACTAAAGAAAAAGTGGTCTACTTAGAGGGGAGATTTGATTGTTTTTGTTGATTGTTCAAGATAATTTTGTTCTTTTACAGAAAACTTTATGAACAGAAATATATAGGGCAAGCAATTCTCTTCTTTAAATTGGATTGCAGGTGTTCTAAGTTTGGCATTTATACAAAATGACAAACCATGACCTTTTGATAATTCAGTTGCAAACATCAACTAGTTATTGGGTATTTTCTCTCTTTTTGGAGATGGAGGCAATAGAAAACTATGAGATTGTTTCTTCTGAGGTCTTGAAAACTAGTTATTGGAAGATTTGTGGGGAATAAAGTAATGAAGATTTTGACACAAGTTCAAGATAAGAACTAAATAAATGGCACAGGCCAAGCATGCTTAATTAACAAGTGCATTTTAAGACAACAGTCTTGCTTGGAATTTGAAGAATGGGGCTAGACTCTTCATTTCTTACCTTGCTCCTCCTGCCCTTTCACCTACAGACATTTCACTGACTTCTCTTTCTATTCTTTGTGGCTTTCTTTTCAAATTTCATTTTTACTCATAAGATCTATAGATTTATTTTTAAAAAAGTAATTACATCAGAGGCTTGATAATGCATAGAGTAGATCCTGTACTGTGCCTGCTATCTGGTTTCTGATGTTCCCAAATAAGTCAGTTTCAATTTTGGCCATTTCATTCCATGGTTGTAAACATTTCACCCACCGAATTCCTAACTATGGAAAATAAAGATTTAACTGTCTTTCATAACCACTCGCCCACACACATTTACTCTGTTAAAACCCTGCCAGTTTGTAAAATAATTTTAGGATTTATTTGGTAAAATCTATATTCAATGTTTTTATTATTATATTTCTGTATATTATGATTTTGACTTCCTACTATAATTTTTTTGGATTTTTTTTTTTTTTTGCATGACACATCTCTTTGCTTCTTTGACTCTTTTGTTTACACATCTTGCCCTGAATGGCTCTAATGTGAAGTCTTCACACATCTCCAAAGCTTTGTACAACACTTCTAAAACCAGTTTTGCCACATAGTTAATTCGGCCAGAAGACTTAACTCCCTTCTCTTTCTAAAAGGCCTTTTGGAGGGGCCAGACATACACCCCGGGCGTATGTCTGCATATCCCACTTGAACGTGTACTCCTCCAATCCTTAGAGTCGAGCCCATAGTCAACCTGATATCTACCCTGACCACGCTAGGCCTCAACACTGTAATTTTCTGGGGGATGTGGGTTGGGGACCCCATTCAGCATGTACAAACTTAATTTTAAGGATTTTAAAAGTTAAGTTCTATTTTTGATTTTTGAAAAACAAATATTTTTTTTAGGCATTCTCCATTAATAACAGCAAAATCACACAGCACATGAATATCTCCAAATGTTTCTCAAAGGTCTCTCCAGTATGAATTTCTTTAGAAAAGCAGTAACTTCCCTCCTTCATTGTTGAACTATCATCTTTACCTTGAAAATACAGATGAATATGACTTCTGCCTTAAAAAGAAATACCACGACCTGGGGATGTAGTTCTTTCTTCAATGAAAGAAAGAAAGAAAGAAAGAAAGAAGAAAAGAAAGAAAGAAAGACCAACAGTCCTAGTGCCAAAAAAGTTGGCACTTAACACAAACAATGAGTTACCAGTGGCTTCCCATTTGGCACAGCAATTTTTAGGAGAACAGGCCCACAAACCACCTCGCTAGGTCCATTTAAATGAAAATGAGATAAAATTGTTCAACATGAAAGAGAGACTGTGGATGATCGCACATTCTTCCCCAGGGATGCGTCTATTCCCTACCTCACACCCGAGGGCTTCTGGTCATCTGCATGCAACATATTAATACAACTGAATTTATTTTTATATAAGAACATACATATCAGTAATTAATTTTTGTCCCTAAAGAATGCATCCTTGTTGCTGTCACACTTTGGCAAGGACTAAGCTAGAAGCTCAGTGATAGTTTCTAAACTAGGGCAATACCAAGAAGATGGAGAAAGTGTTGGCCCCAGTAAAGAGTGCAGAGAGACTCAGCCGTGGTGGTGCATACCTGTAGCTGCAGTACTCTGGGAGGCTGAGGCAGGAGGATTATAAGTTTGAGCCCAGTCAGGGCATCCTAGTGAGATTCTATCTCAAATTAAAAATCAAAGCGCTGGGAATGTAATTTAATGTAAAGACCCGGGGTTCAGTCCTTGATACAAGAAAAAAAAAAAAAAGATGGAGGGAAACAGATGATGGAATTTGATAAGATGCAGCAAATGTTTTCAGCTATTTTTGAAAAGTACATATGTCCCATCTTCTTCCCAGTATGAATCAAGCTATGGCATATTCACCAGGCCTTGTGTACTGCTCAGCAGGTATCTTTTCTCTACAAAGACTAGCGGGTCTTGTATCTGTTTGAATATTCCAGGATTTTGCCAACAGTTGCTGCTCCTTACACAGAAACCTCTATGAACGTCATTCCAGAGCAGCTGCCTGACCGGGCGTCAGGAGGGCCTGCTAGGGCTTGGAGCCCTCTCAGTCTCAAGGAAGAGGAACTTTCTTCCAAAAAGTGGTTTGAATAGCTATGAAGAAAACATTAACAGAAGCTTTTGCCTGAGACACAATGGCATTCTTTACCTTTGAACATCAACTTCTCTTCTTCATTCTTCTTCTGTTCCAAAAAAATGTAAATTTTAAAAATGACACGAAATCATCTCTTTGTATGTCTTACTCACAGTAGGGTGGGTCCACTGTAGACTCCTCCAAAGGCATCTTTGTCAATAGCTGTGAGGTATTTATTCTTGTTTAGGTAACTAAACAGACAGTGAGAGAGAGAAAGGAGAGATCAAGTAGGATGAGTTTAAGCAGTTCTACCAAATTAGTACAAATACCGAAACAAAACAAGAACAGGATCTCCCTAGCTATTAACTGGTTTTTAAGAATTTGGATGATACTTTATTTTTTTTTTTTTAGGTAAAACACTCAAGACATTTTATGTTCAAGTTGTGCAAAATGTGTATACAGTTCCGGCAGGTGTCTCGAAATGAACTTGTCTGTGATTTAATATGTATATCTAAATTTCATCAAGGTTGTCCAAGTTTCTTATCAGCAAAGTTGTCAACCAAGTGTCCTGGTCAATAGGTTGTGTTTTCAATCTTCTTCAATATCAAGTGGTGTAACTTTTTGTTTCACAATATTTATCAATATTCCCATTTGTTTAAAGACAAGGTTTAAATCAGAAACTAGCTGGAAAGGGAGAAGGTGGTGGATGATGATAGAGCTTATCAAAATTCATTTAGCAAATAAAAATACTATTTTTTATTAGTATGCTAGTGAAATTTTATTAGGATGCTAGTGAAATTCAAATTTTATTATTTGTATAACCTGTGTGACTTTAATGTATTTTTTGTTTTTTTAGTATAAGTATTCCCCATGCAACTTTTGAAAATAGTTGCATATCAAAGAGTTGTCTGGTTTTTATTTGAGATTCAAATTAAGTTAAATGGCCTGTGTCATATCTGACAACACTATTTTTGGTAGTAAGAGGTATCCAGGCAAATAAGATTATAATGTATATCTTCAGTGGATATAATTTGATGAATAGATTGATCTTTCCAGTTTGAAAACATTTTGAGCATTTGAGAGTTTTCTAGTTTTCAAGCAACTTAAGTTACTAAGTAGTTTGGGGACAAAATTTCATCCAAGTAAATAGAAACTTCCAAGGATTTTGAAACTGGCATTCCTCCTTCCATAGTTTTTCAAGAGAACAAAATGATATATAATTGTATCATTTTGTTAAAATGATATAATTATATATATGTTGTAGATGATTCCAGTCTACATACTGAAGACAGTTCACATGCTGAGGATGTGTCCTGGTGGTAGAGCATTCGCCTACATGTGTGTGGACCTGGGTTGGACCCAGAGCACCACAAAACAACAGCAAGCTCACAGCCTACCGAGTCATTTGAGCACCGTGGATTGATGCACAATGAAAACATCAGAGATCCTAAGAAAGTCTGCTGACAAACAGAACACTTTCACGGTAGACTGTAATGTAATGGAAAGTGCCGTGAATGTGTAAATTTTAATCATTGTATTACAGTAAAGACACCTTGTCATTAATTCCCTTCAAAACACTCCCCCTTGCTTTACACACACTTATCCCATCATTCTTGCCACTTTCTGAAACAATTTTAGAAATCCTTTTTGTCATTGCTCTTTGTCATGCTTTTGTGCCTGCTTTAATGCCCCAAATTGATTTTAACAGCTTTCATGGTCCTGGTGACTCTGGGAAAGAGTCAGACAGTGCCAGATCTGACAGACAAAGTAGTGAAAGATACATACACTGCAATATTTTTAAAATTAATTTTATTGGAACATTTTAGATATACATAATAAAAACATTCATTATATGGAATTTGTACCTGTACATGATGTATATTGATTCTTTTTTTCCACTTCCCTTCCTTACCTTTAACTCTTACTTATTTACAAAAGGTTTCCATATTTTTCGTTCTGTTCTCTTCTTTTCCTTTTCTCTTCCTTCCTCTTCCTCTGCATTCTCCATTTTTCTTCTTCCCATTTGAACATTTTATTCCTATTTCACAATATCTATTATACATTTTGGTCCTTTTTTACCCTTCCATTTTCTCACATTAAAGAAGCCATACAGTACTTGAACATGTGTGTCTGATGAGTGTCATTTAACAGTATGGTCCTAAGGCACAGCCATTTACCTAGAAATAGCTCAAGCTTAGCTTTCCCTATGGCAGAATAGTTCTGTATTCTATTTTGAAAAACCCGTATCTCTCAAATGACCAGTGATGTTGAACATTTTTTCATATATATATATATATTTTTTTTTTTTCTGTTTGACTTTTTTTTCTGAGAAATGTCTATTCATTTCAGATGCCCATTTTTTTTTATTGAGTCTTTAAATTTTGGGGTGAGGGGGAGTCTCTGTTTTTTTTGAATTCTTTATATATCCTAGCTGTTAGCCCTTTATGAGAAAAAGTTGGCAAATTTTTCCCCCACTGTTTGGGTTTCTCTTCACCCTGTTGGTGGTTTGTTTCTTTTGCTGTGCAAAAGCTTTTTAATAGGATGAGATCCTTTAATAGGATGAGATTGATTTTTTTGATCTTTCTTGTGCTATTAGAATTTTGTTGTTAAGTCTTTGCTTACACCTCCATCTTTGAGAGTTCTGCCTGTGCTACCTTTTAGCAGATTTAGTGTTTCTATTTTAATATTTAGATCATTGATCCATAGCAATTTTAATCTTGCACTGTAATATTCTTTTCTTTTTTGTTTTTCTTTTGAGACAAGGTCTTGTTTTATAGTTCAGGCTGGCCCTGAGCTCATCCTTGGACTCACAGCAATCCTCCTGCCTCTGCCTCCCAAGTGCTGGGATTACAAGCCTGAGCCACCATGCCTGGCACTGTGGTATGTGGTACTGATTGCTGGTGGGTGTGAGTCTCCATGCCTGGTATTGTTGTGTGTGGTTTCTGGGGATCAAACCCAGGACCTTGCGTTTGCAAGGCAGGCACCGGAATCACAAAGCTAAATCCCTGGCCTGCACTATAACATTCTTACAAGTCTGTCTTTCTGTTGAATGGCACCTGGTAGTCACATTCACTGTATTTTTTTTGTTCACACCTCATAAGGTCGTCCAGAGCTGCTTCAAAGAGTGGCAGGAATGATCGAATGAGTCTGTTCAAAGACATGGAGAGTATTGTGAGGGGGATGAATGTGCCTTTTCCTGTAATAATTTTTTTTTAAAATTTAAACATTCACTGTGTATTTTAATCATGCTTCACAGCTGAGGGAGTTTGACCTTTGAAATGGAAATTCATTCATTCATTATTTTTTCCTTTTTTCTTTTCTGTTTTCCATCCTTTTCTTTCTCTTTCTCTCCCTCTCTTTTTCTCCATCCATCTATCTCTCCTTCTCTCCCTCTCTCAGTACTGAGGAATGAAACTGAGGTCTTCAGATGGAGCCACATTCCCAGATCTTTTATTATTATTATTATTACTTTTTTTTTTTTTTTTAGGTTTTTTGAGACAGGGTCTCACTTTGTGGTTCAGGCTAGCCCTGAGCTCAGCCTCAAACTCATCACAGCAATCCTCCTGCCTCTGCCTCCCGAGTGCTGGGATTACAGGCGTGAGCCACCACGCCCGGCACTGTGGTATGTGGTACTGGTTGCTGCTGGACGTGAGTCTCCACACCCAGTATAGGTATGTGGTTACCGGGGATCGAACCCTAGTCCTTGCGCTTGCAAGACAGGCGCCGGAAGCATTGAGCTAAATCCTCGGCCCCTTTTATTATTATTTTTAAAAATATTGATACAAGGATTTCCAAATGGCCCTGGTTGGGCTCAAATCTGTTCTTCTGCTACTTCAGCCTCCCAGAGTGCCAGCATTACAGATGTGTGCCACACCTGGTTTAGTACAGAAAGTTCTTAGGACAGACAGGTTGGTAATGACAGTGACAGGAAGACTTCCCAGGGTCCTCACAGAGGAACATTTCTCAGTTAATTGTATTCAGGTGTGATTTTGCTGCAGGACTGTGAGTGACAAAAATTTTAACAATCAACCATCAGTTCTAGCCCCATCTTCCCATTATAGACACAAGGAAGGATGAATCAAATGACAAATATTGGGACTGCACAGGACAAGTACGGAGATCTTACAAATTTGTATACATTTTTATGTATTTGTTGAAGAGAGATTGACAACTACTTAGTCTAAAATGGCCATTACCAGATTCTTTCCTTATGATCTTATTTCTTTAATGGATTGTTAATTATTATTATTATTATTTTTTGGTAGTACCAGGGATCGAACTCCTGTCCTTGGGCTTCCAAGGTAGGAGTGGTACCACTTGAGCTCACTCCCTGGCCCCTGTATTTTTTCTTACTTGTTTACAGTCTTCCCAACCAGAATGAAAGTTCCATTTTTCCATTGCTACACACCCATTGGGGATTCAGTGCTTCTATCACTGTTTCATGGATGGAAATTGTGAATGAGAAAATATATGACTCAATACATCTTTCCTCTGCAATGTCAAGCTCTGAAGATGATACACATGATGGGTTTAATAGCTTAGCAACATGGTGTGCTTGATTGGCCAATACTGACTTTCTTGATGGCAGCAATTATTGAAGCAACTATTTTTTAGGAGGATGGTACAGCCCCAAACTCTTCAGAGAGTGGCTAGACACTTTGCTTCCAAGATGCATTAGTTAGCTTCTGTTAATGTACAAAGCAAGTAAGACAATCCATTTAAAAAGAGGAAAAGTTCATTATGGCCCACAGTTTAGGAGTTTTTATCCATGATTACTTGGTTCCATTGCTTTTGGACCTGTGATGACTCTGTATATTATGGCAGGAGCTCATACTAGCAGGAGATACTGCTTACCTCATTATGACACAGGAGCCAAAGCAAGAGTAAGAAGTGCTTTTGGTCCTATTATCTTCTTCAGGGACACACAACCAATGACCTAACTTCTTCATATTAGATCCTTCCTCTTAAAGGTTCTGCCGACCTTTAGCAGCACCAAGCTAGGGTCCAAACTTTTAACACAAGGACCTTTGGGGCACATTTAGATCCAGTCTATAGCACAAAGCATTGTTAAAGTCTGAGGTGGAGATAGTCGACCTCATATAAGTTCAAAGATTCACTAAGTCACCCAATCATCCAATCTGGGCTTTCCCAATGGATCGCTATTGTCTCAGGCTACACTCACAGTCCTCATAGTTAGGTTCCTTCAACCCATTGTGTTTATGAAACTCTTCTGATAGCTGAAATTCTCAAGAGATACCACGAGACAGCAACAGGAGAGGAAATCTTTAACAGCGCAGTTTTGTGAAAACGATGACTAAGCTCGGCATAAGGGCCACACTGGCTCACAGCTCTCTTTGTACTTTTTGGAATATGCAGCTTACAAATCACATTCTGTTCCTAGACTCTTGAAAGTCCAGTAAAGACCTGGTGAGCTCATCTCCGTTTTTCCTCTTCATCTCCAACTCTTGCGAGTGAAAATCGGCTTGTTCTAATCATTAAAAATCATTATAGAACTAAATTATTGCTAGTCCAGTTGTGCAGTGTTTTCATTTGATATTTAATATGCCCCTGAGGATAAGGAGACCGGTTGATAAGCCTTGCAGTTTACCAGAAACACTGCAGAAGACTTCAAATTGGGAAAGCCAGCCAGAGTCCAGGAGGGGAGAGGAGGAGGAAGAGAAGGTGCAGCCAACTTGCACAGCGGTGAACCAGCCATGCGGGAGGCTGTGTCCTCGAAAACTAACACAGTTGTTTAAGGAATTAAGCTCTTAGAGATAACTGGATGCTCAGAAACAAAATCGTTCTGCCTTTTGGAGTTTTCAGGGCTGCTTCATCTACCTTTTAACTTTGCATTCAGATTTCTCCTTCTGTCTTCCATCTGAAGCTGGGAGTTGGGTTTTGAAATATAGATGCAGAAGCCTTAAGGTCTAAGAAGAATGAGTTTCCATAGACATAATGTCTTCTGGGAATGGCAGGCTAGTTAAACTGATTTCTTGACCATGACCCATCCGTAGGCTTAGGGCCTATACATTGTGTGAACCTGTTTGGATAAGCCAATCACATCTGCTGATGAAAATCTACTCTAGATCCCATCATTTTATAGGGGGCTACTCATTTAAACTATTCATTGCAAGGAGATGAACATAAATGAACTTTTAAAAATGTAGAAAATCTTGTACTAAGTTTAAAAGATTTCTTGAAAAAAATCAAGATTTCTAAATGTGGAAAGAACTTATGTGAAAAGAACTGCCATTTCCTTTGAAGGTAAGGTGGATACTACTATATAAATGTGTGTTCCACATGTCTCCATCATTTGAGGAGTTATATCTCTTTGAGAACCTGTTCAAAGCAATGAAGTTTTTTCTTGAAAAAAGATGTCAGATTTTCCCACGCAAGATTTAAAGAAGCCAAGCTCTGAGTTAAGACTGTACATCTCATAATAGTAAGGGAAGAGGGCCGGGGAGTTAGCTCAGTGGTTCCG